>OY757023.1:100091039-100235940 GCA_963580285.1 Lucinisca nassula | reverse complement strand
AATTTTCATCTGGTTATTTTATAATATTTTTGTTGTTGTTTTTTTTTTTTTTTTTGTTTGTTTTTTGCAATATTGGTCCACAGTAAGAGGAATAAAATTCCAAGAAATGAGGTTTTGCAATTGCTGCCTATATACGTTTTATTCCCTGAGATTTCGGGGTCTTTGACCTATTATCCCTTTGTGCATGAGCAGGCCTCAGATTCTATGACGGCTCCAACGTAAAGGCTTATGGAAAATTAGAGAGATAATGTCGGTTGGTGCCTGATGCTCTGTCTCTGGTCGGGCTCATCGGAGTCTAACTGTTGGTTTTCTTTTGCTCCAGCATTTCAGTGGTTTCTTGCTGTCGAGTCCTCACCGTTGTCTCACCTCTGTGGTTCTTTGATTTTTGTGTTCACGGAGATGTTGCACTGATGAGTTAGGAGGCCTTCATGCGGACTGAACAAATTATTTGTCTAAATCGCGACGGAAGTAAGGGCGAGGATTGTGGCCACGTAAAATCGATTTAAGCCCCCCAGTGGAAACATTCCACTGACCGTTCCAAGGCGGCTCTTCTGTGGCGATTTATTTATGTTGTTGTTTGTTACTTACTGTGTGTATCACTTGTGTCTTTTGGTTTTGGATGGCCATATGGCCATTTTGTGGGAAAGTAACTGTCCTTATGGCCTTCCTTTGTTTAGGTTTCCATTATGGTCTGGTCGCTTAATGTTTGTATTTCTTTCCCTTTGGTGTCTTTTATGGGTGGAGTAAGTTAATTGTATCAATTCCTGATCTTTGTTTTACTTCTACTTTATTGTAAACTGGATTAAGAGCATGATTCTCTGAATCGTCCCACTTTTATATTAGGTTAGCCTTTAAAGTGTTAAGCAAATTCACAGGAGATGATAATGCTTTTGCAGACAAAATGTCGGCCGTTATTTTATGAAAGTCGTCTGCGATGCAAACGGTTCAAATGTAATGTCACGTCTAATTTCCTCTGACCAACAAGAAATAGAGGATCTTACATGAGTGCTCATGTATTATTGAATTTATTAAACGAGTTGAGGAAAAGGGATAAAATGCGAGGCTTTGCCGAGCATTTTATCCCTTTTCCTCAACGAGTTTAATAAATTGTTGACATAGAGGATCTTACATGAGTGCTCATGTATTATTGAATTTATTAAACGAGCTGAGGAAAAGGGATAAAATGCGAGGCTTTGCCGAGCATTTTATCCCTTTTCTTCAACGAGTTTAATAAATTCAATAATATATGAGCACGAATGCAAGATTCTATTTATCATATGACATTTAAAACGCATTTTATTCACGATTGTTTACAAAAATGTCAATATTCCGCCGTTAGTAAACGCGACGTCGTTAAGGACGTCGTACATGTAACGTTACGGGACGTATCTAGCTAATTTGCATATTTAATCCACTAGTGGATTATCGAAAATAATACATGACGTTATTACACTCTCAGACGCGACGTCATATGATAAAAAGTTATAACGCATTTCGATATATTGCGGCTACATTCTGTGCTTGTTGTTATAAGGCTTAATGGCTTGCACATTTTTAAACTGTGGTTCAACAGAACCATGCATTTAACCCCTTTCTAATCCAATTTATCTGCTTACGGGAACATTGGGGTAATGTCTCGCAATTTGCGTGGGTTCTAAATTGCTTAAAACAGGTCTAACCAGCTTTTACGAGAAAATGGAAAGTAACCATTACAATAGTACAGAGGATCCTCGTTTCAGAGCGACAATATTTGTTCCCTAAAAATTTGCCCGTAATTAAGAATTAGCCACAATAAAGAATCCCAGCAGGTATAGGGGTACAATAACAGATCATTTCCATTTGGGCCCCGTCAAGCGATTTTGGTACTTATCGCCTATGCGAGCAGCGAAGGTTCAGGCGAGCCTGCGCATCCGCGCAGTCTCACCAGAACCTTCGCTGCTCGCTCCTACAAGCAATGAATCAAGAGGAACCTTCAGACTGAAAGCCATATCCCTGGCCCCTCTGAATGACTGGGCATGCGCAGTTAAAATTTGTCATGACGGAATGCTCGAAGACACAAATTCGCTTGGCGGGGCTCATTTAATATCTCCGAAACAAAATGCAGTAAACATTTGTTAGAATTACCCCGAGGAGACGACTCTGACTGATATCCAAATTTTTAAATTGTACTAAATGCAATAGTTTTGAATACCACAAGTAATCCGTCTCGTTCATTTAATTGTTTGCAGTGGTTGGGTGAGGCGAAATTGTATATCTTGTGGCTCTTGGGCGTTAAAATGATATAGAGGATCTTACATGAGCGTTCATGTATTATTGAATTTATTAAACGAGTTGAGGAGAAGGGATAAAAAGCGAGGCTATGCCAACATTTTCCTCAACGAGTTTAATAAATTCAATAATACATGAGCACGAATGCAAGATTCTGTTTATCATTTGACATTTAAAACGCATTTTATTCACGACTGTTAACAAAAAGGTCAAAATATCCCACCGTAAGTAAACGCGACGTCGTTAAGGACAGCGTACATGTACTGGACGTTACGGGACGTATCTAGCTAATTTGCATATTACATCCACTAGTGGATTATCGAAAATATTACATGGCGTTATTTCACTCTCATACACGACGTCATATGATAAATTGGGTTGCAGTTTGGCAAAATAGAAGCAAATATGTTCTATAATAGGTTTATCCGTTAAAGAAAGAATATACCACAGAACTGAAAAGTGTGCAGTGCACATGTTTTCTGGGCCAGACTAGACATCCTTGGCAAGTGACCCTCAAATATTTTCAAAATTCCACAATGGAATCAATGATCCCAAAGGACAAGAATATAAACTACACACTGAAGGCAATGATAAGGAATCGATACAATTACCTCACACCTACAATCAAAGACACCACAGAGAAAGAAACACAAACATGAGACAACTTCATCATAACAAAAACATCATATTAAGCGGAGAGCCAGAAGGGCAGTTACTTTCCTACAAACTGGCCAAACGGTTTCCAAAATGAAAATATATTTTTTTGCAATTCATACCTGCAAAGAACTATATAACAAACAAAAACAACAGAAATACCGCCTTGGAAGGGTCAGTAAATAAGTTTTAATTGGGGGAGGGGGATAATAATCGATTTTACGTAGCCACAATTCTCGCCCTTGTTTACATCGTGGTTTAGACAAAAAAATCTATGAATCATAGATGAGGACAAGACAGCATGAAATGACAGAAATGCTGGAGCAATAGAAAACCAACAGTTGGACTTAGTTGGGCTTGACCAAAGACAGAGCATCAGGCACCAACGGATATTACTTAAAAGTAAACAAAAAATCTTTCGGCTTGAGCCGCAATGATCTGAGGCTCGATCCCAATACGAAAACACACCTATAAAATATATTTTAAATTTTACCGCTAAAAATCTTAAATTCTTAAAAGAAAAATTGTGATATTTTTCCTATTTCTGCTCAAAATATAGATTGTTGGAGCAGAAATAGGAAAAAATAAACTTAACCCTGTAAATAAAAATCAAAAATGAGTTCCTTTAAGAGCAATGAAAACATTCATAAGAAAGAAGATGGGTCATACTACGTAGTTTCGGCTAATAAAGCCTCATCAGTGACCCTGTAATGATCCGGCAAAGAAAGCCAGAGGAAACATACTGCAATTTTGCGAATTTCAAATAGGCAGTCGATTCAAAGACTGATATAAACCAAAATGGGGTCCAAATAATTAAAAACCTGTCTAGAAAATGAGTCTAAACCAATAATTTATTTCTGATTTCTCGGAATATTCACGCTGATCTCAAAGGACCAAAAGAAAAATATAAACTGCACTTTGGTCGATGTACGGGGAGACGTTTTACGGCCGCCACACGGCACAACACCAGCTGCAGTGAAGGCAAATAAAAATCAAAAATGAGTTCCTTTAAGAGCAATGAAAACATTCATAAGAAAGAAGATGGGTCATACTACGTAGTTTCGGCTAATAAAGCCTCATCAGTGACCCTGTAATGATCCGGCAAAGAAAGCCAGAGGAAACATACTGCAATTTTGCGAATTTCAAATAGGCAGTCGATTCAAAGACTGATATAAACCAAAATGGGGTCCAAATAATTAAAAACCTGTCTAGAAAATAAGTCTAAACCGATAATTTATTTCTGATTTCTCGGAATATTCACGCTGATCTCAAAGGACCAAAAGAAAAACATAAACTGCACTATGGTCGATGTACGGGGAGACGTTTTACGGCCGCCACACGGCACAACACCAGCTGCAGTGAAGGCAAATAAAAATCAAAAATGATTTACTGTATAAAAGTGGGGTTAAAGGGGGTCAAAATTATATAGGTCTGTTTTCGTGATACACCGGCGTGCAATTAAAGAGGGAAGCAGTTATCAACCATCACTGGGTTATCTACCAGGCATGCAGTCTGTCGTATAAGTTATGATGTACCCTATCTTAATGATTGGGCGAAATTGGGTGCTGAAATCATTGCAAGCATATATTTTTCTGAATTTATATACTAACTCACCATAAAATTCAGACCTTGTTGCAGAAGAGATTTAAGTCAAAAAATGAATTTTCAAACTAAGTCGAAATGACGTCTATACCACTTAGAGAAAGTAGAAGTAAAACAAAGATCAGGAATTGATACAATTAACTAACTCGACCCATAAAAGACACCAAAGGGAAAGAAATACAAACATTAAGCGACCAGACCATAATGGAAACCTAAACAAAGGAAGGCCATAAGGACAGTTACTTTCCCACAAAATGGCCATATGGCCATCCAAAATTAAAAGACACAAGTGATACACACAGTAAGTAACAAACAACAACATAAATAAATCGCCACAGAAGAGCCGCCTTGGAACGGTCAGTGGAAGATTTCCACTGGGGGGCTTAAATCGATTTTACGTGGCCACAATCCTCGCCCTTACTTCCGTCGCGATTTAAACAAATAATTTGTTCAGTCCGCATGAAGGCCTCCTAACTCATCAGTGCAACATCTCCGTGAACACAAAAAAACAAAGAACCACAGAGGTGAGACAACGGTGAGGACTCGACAGCAAGAAACCACTGAAATGCTGGAGCAAAAGAAAACCAACAGTTAGACTCCGATGGGCCCGACCAGAGACAGAGCATCAGGCACCAACCAACATTATCTCTCTAATTCTCAATAAGCTTTTACGTTGGAGCCGTCATAGAATCTGAGGCCTGACCCACCGGCGTGCAATTAAAGAGGGAAGCAAAGTTGCCAACCGTGATTGGGTTAACTACCATGCATGCAGTCTGTCGTATAATATCCATGTTGTACCCAATCTTTTTATATCGAAGAATGAATTTACGAAATTGGGTGTTGATGTCATTGCGGTTATATATTTTTCTGAATTTATATACTAAGTCACCATAAAATTCGGGTTCCGATAGACCTTGTTGCAGAAGAGATTTAAGTCCAATATTGAATTTTGAAATTAAATCAGAATGGCGTCTATAAAATTTTGAAAAGGCTTTGCGTAGTTTATGGTACCGATAACCCTGATTAAGGAGTTTAGCCGTTAATAATTTATTACGAGTGTTGAAGTCAGTTACATGACTACATACTCTAGCAAATCGAATTAATTGCGAAATATAAACGCCATAGGATGGCGCACGAGGAACATCACCACCCAAAACAGGAAAATTTACAATCTCAAAATCAAAGTCATCGCGTTTATCATAAATTTTGCACGAAACAAATCCATCTACAATAGATAGATGTAAATCCAAAAACGGGGCCTCGGTATCAGAAGAATTTTCTTTATTTAACTGAAGTTCTAGGGGGTAAATCTGACTGATCAAACCATCAAAATAGGTATGATCAATATTTAATAAATCATCTAAATATCTAGAAGTAGAGCTAAAAGCTTCAATCGTTTCAGATTGGTTATCAATGGAAAGCGACAAAATGAAGTCTCTTTCATAGCAATACAAGAACAGATCAGCCACAAGAGCCACAAGAAGCCTTGCGAAGTTTATGATATCGTTCACCCTGATTAAGAAGTTTAGCAGTTAATTATTCATAACGTGTTTTGCAGTCAGTTACATGACTAGACACTCTAGCAAATCGAATTCAGGATAGACTACACCTTGGGACAATGGTCATCTTTATAGGAGCCTCTCTCAAACTTAACTAGGCGATATGTTATACATCAAATTAAAGCTAAGAAACTGAAGTTTAATAAAAGCTATTTTTGGATGGGTTTTTCAAGGAAAATTTCCGTCCTTTAGAAAAGCGATGTCCGTTTTGGCGGGCGGGCGGCCGGCCGGCCGAGCGTCCGCGCCCGGTTTACCTTTTGGTTAAAGTAGAAGTAAAACAAAGATCAGTAATCGATACAATTAACTTATTCCACCCATCAAAGACGCCAAAGGGAAAGAAACACAAACATGAAGCGACCAGACCATAATGGAAACCTAAACAAAGGAAGGCCATAAGGACAGTTACTTTCCCACAACATGAAATAAAAAGACACAAGTTATACACACAGTAAGTAACAAACAACAACATATATAAACCGCCACAGAGGAACCGCCTTGGAACGGTCAGTGGAAAGAATTCCACTGGGAGGGGGGGGGGCTTAAATCGATTTTAAATTGCCATAATCCTCGCCCTTACCTCTGTCACGGTATACACTAATTTTGTTTAGTTCGCATGAAGTTACATCAGTGTAATATCTCGGAGAACATACAAATAAAAAACTACAGAGATGAAACAATGATGAGGACTCGACAGCATACAACAAAAGAATTGCTGGAGCAAAAGAAAAACAACAGTTAGACTCCGAGGGGCCCGACCAAAGACGGATTAACCTGAAAAGCCCGTCCATAATGCCATTTGGCATAAAATAAAGTTGCATTGCTTTTATTGACTGAAAAGTAAAATATTTAAGTTTTTACATTGTTTGGAATCATTTTTATTTACCATTTGCTTAAAAAATAGCCATCTTCCTTGGATAGGCATCACAAGTACTCACTACAATAATGTATCACAGATTTTTTTCTAACTTTGTTCAAAACAAAGATTTTGCCATTTTTATTTTCTGAAACGAAATTAATTGGTCATTGTGAACAAAAAGTTTATTTATTCCCAAATGGAATGAGATATCACAATTCTGTGATACAGACTTCAAAGAAAATTTGACTCAAATATTAGGCAGTTTTGGAGCTAATTTAAGATACTGAATTACTTTGAAGACAGACACCCACAGAGAAGTTTCATTTTTCAGAAAAGCTGTTAAACGTCTGCTGTCCAATTATTTTTGTGAGAATAGTTTGTGAGACTTTTACCCGACATTGAGATGACATGACATCTAAATCCCTATCGCCAAATGAAACCAATAGGGTCTATAAGCATGCACGGTCCGACTCGCACCTGTTTTTTTTTTCTGGGCTTAGATGGTGTCTCTGGTGGAAGCTGTTGGTTAATTGTATCGATTCCTGATCATTGCCTTCACTTCTATTTTAGATCCTCTAAGCGCTTAACTAGTACTCGTGTGCGGTCGGTTTCAGCTCTGCGTGGGAGCATCATACAGCCCATCTATTTCTTCAAGCCCCAATGGGCAGAGCCGGTTCATTGGGGTCAAATTATTTCATGTTCGTCTTTCTTATATTTTGGTGTCTCTGATGGGAGGTGTAGGTTAATTATATCGATTCCTGATCGATGCCTTCATTTCCATTTTGTATAGTTTAATACACGCATATTTCCCAATGCAAATGAAAAACAAAAATAGGAAATATCACCCCTTTAGTCTTTTTCAGCTAACTAGTCAGTGCGATTTTTGGTTATAGACTTGCATGTATTCAGATGTAAAAAAACTTCAGTCTTTTGATACTTATTTATCAATGTGATTTGTAGTTTAATATACGCATGTGTCAAAAAGTAACAATAAGCAATATCATCATCATTGATTGCAACTAACTAATCAGTGCGATTTGTAAGTTAATACTTTCATTTATCATATGACGTCGCGTCTGAGAGTGTAATAACGACATTTATTACATACCTACTATAGGAAAATTACATTAGAATCTTTCAATACAGGCTCATTTATTCGCTATTTTGATGGCACAGTCACGTGACGGGGCCAAAAATCCATATAATATGGATTTTCGGCACTGCCTTTCCATATTGGCACTGCTCTACTCTGTTACTATAGCAATTGAACGTTAATGCCGTACTCCATAAGTTTCAAAATGGCCGCAGAAAAATCACTTGAAGCAATGTCAACCCGACTTCTGGACCTAGACAGAGCGATAGAAGACAGTGATAACAATAGATTTTGAGAAAAGTCTGATATTTCGTGGCAAGCATGAAATGAAAAACAAAATACTTTTTAAAAGAAGTTCAATCACGATTGGGAAGCATTGTGAAGGACGATGCCTTCAAGCACAGCAGGGATGTCCCAACATTTGAAACAATAAGGTCTTGCCAACAACCTTAAACGAACAGATCCCTTCACTTTGAAGAGCTGGAAATTGTGCGGAGGGAAATATGTCCCCAAAAATTGTCTTGTATTTTAACGTAAACAACCACCGCGACCGACTGCTACACACGGAATCGATTATGCAGTAGCTTGATGAATGACACTAAGAGCCTTTAAAATTAAAATGGTCTTCAAATAAGCACAAAACATTCTGTAAAATACCTTAAAAAGCACTCTTTGAACTGCAGAAATTCTGTATTTAAAATGGCGATTTGTTTTCGTTTTGACAGTTGCGACGTCACTTGTGACGTAATTTGCTGCGCACTACTATGTTACTGTATTACCGTGAGCATGGTTAGTGTAGGCCTACTAATAAGTTATATAATTTAAAAGGAATTTCTTTTTTTTTTTCGGCGGATACCGAAAATATTTGATCTTGCGTGTATCCTCAACACACTCGATGAAACGTTCCCGGCATTAACCTTTTAAAACTAAATATTCATTTGTCTTCATTTCTTCACGTTGCAATATAACTATGCTATATAAATGATGCAATAAATTTGATTTGAGGTTTAACGTCTCCGTCAACACTGTAAAGGTCATTTTGGAGACGTTGCTTCCAATTTTGTGGGACTTTTACCCGACATTGAGATGAAATGACATCTCAAGCCCTGTCGCCCAATGAAACCTATAGGGTTTATTAGCATGGACGGTCCGCCTCGAACCGCGGTTCCTGGACAGGCTTAGATCCTCTAAGCGGTTTAACAGTACTAGTGTGCGGGCCGGATTCAGCTCTGCGTGGAAGCATCATGCAGCCCATATATTTCTTCAAGCCCCTATGGGCGGGGGCCGATGATGTAATAAAGAGGTTATGATATGGTGAAGGTGTGCCTCTAAGTCATATTGGCACCGGAAGTAATATTGGCCCTCGGGCTAAAGCCCTCGGGCCAATATGACATACGGGTGCCAATATGACTTAGAGGCACACCTTTACCATATAATAACCTCTATGTATTATTTTCGATAATCCACTAGTGGATTAAATATGCAAATTAGCTAGATACGTCCCGTAACATTACATATACGACCTCCTTATTGACGTCGCGTTTACTAACGGCGGAATATTGACATTTTTGTAAACAATCGTGAATAAAATGCGTTTTTAAATGTCATATGATAAAAGGAATCTTGCATTCGTTCTCATGTATTATTGAATTTATTAAACTCGTCGAGGAAAAGGGATAAAATGCTCGGCAAAGCCTCGCATTTTATCCCATTTCCTCAACTCGTTTAATAAATTCAATAATGCATGAACACTCATGTAAGATCCTCTATGTGTCCAATATAAAAAAAAGAAATATCACCTCGAGTTTTTAGGAACTAAATTACCAATGCAATTTGTAGTTTAATACATGCATGACACCTGCGACAATAGAGGACTGGAGAAACGGATTGGGCTGCATGGTGCTTCCGGCAGAGCTGAAACCGACAGAACTTGAGCACTGGTACACCGCTAAGAAGGTCGAAGCCTGCCCAGGAAAAGTGCTGCGAGTGGGAACATCTTTTAAACCGTAGCGGTTTCTTTGGGTGCCATTTCTTGAGATGTCATTTCTTCTCAGTGTCGGGTTAAAGTCCCGCGAAATTGGATCCACTGTCTCAAAAGTGACCTTAACAGTGTTGACGGGGACGTAAAACCTCACCAAAAAACAAATAATGCATGCATGTGTCCAAATGTAAAATACAAAAATATCACCTCCAGTCTGTTGAAACTAACTAGTAGTTCAATAGTTTACTGCATGCATTTGTCCAAATGTAAAAATAAGAAATACCACCTTTATGTTTGCAACTAACTTACCAGTCAGCCTCGGTACCTCCGTTGGATGCGCGTCTGACTGGTGATCAGGAGGACGCGGGTTCGATACCTGCCAGGTTCGGCAACATACTTTCGTGGAGATTGATCATGAAATCTTTTCTATGGTCATTCGCCCCCTTCCGCTGACTCAAGAAGGGCAGTTGTCAGTTTCTAGCAAAAGACTGTGCGCTGTACTGGTGAACCGCTTACGTATAAAGTAGAAGTAAAACAAAGATCAGGATCGATACAATTAACTTACTCCACCCATCAAAGACACCAAAGGGAAAGAAACACAAACATTAAGCGACCAGACCATAATGGAAACCTAAACAAAGGAAGGCCATAAGGACAGTTACTTTCCCACAAAATGGTCATATGGCCATCCAAAATAAAAAGACACAAGTGATACACACAGTAAGTAACAAACAACACCATAAATAAACCGCCACAGAAGAACCGCCTTGGAACGGTCAGTGGAATGATTTCCACTGGGGGGCTTAAATCGATTTTACGTGGCCACAATCCTCGCCCTTACTTCCGTCGCGATTTAGACAAATAATTTGTTCAGTCCGCATGAAGGCCTCCTAACTCATCAGTGCAACATCTCCGTGAACACAAAAAACAAAGAACCACAGAGGTGAGACAACGGTGAGGACTCGACAGCAAGAAACCACTGAAATGCTGGAGCAAAAGAAAACCAACAGTTAGACTCCGATGGGCCCGACCAGAGACAGAGCATCAGGCACCAACCAACATTACCTTGAATTAGATCTCTCTAATTCTCAATAAGCCTTTACGTTGGAGCCGTCATAGAATCTAAGGCCTGACCCACCGGCGTGCAATTAAAGAGGGAAGCAAAGTTGCCAACCGTGATTGGGTTAACTACCATGCATGCAGTCTGTCGTATAACATCCATGTTGTACCCAATCTTTTTATATCGAAGAATGATTTTACGAAATTTGGTGCTGAAGTCATTGCGGGTATATATTTTTCTGAATTTATATACTTAGTCACCATAAAATTCGGGTTCCGATAGACCTTGTTGCAGAAGAGTTTCAAGTCCAATATTGAATTTTGAAATTAAATCAGAATGGCGTCTATAAAATTTTGAAAAGGCTTTGCGTAGTTTATGGTACCTATAACCCTGATTAAGGAGTTTAGCCGTTAATAATTTATTACGAGTGTTGAAGTCAGTTATATGACTACACACTCTAGCAAATCGAATTAATTGCGAAATATAAAAGCCATAGGATGGCGCACGAGGAACATCACCATCCAAAAAAGGAAAATTTACAATCTCAAAATCAAAGTCATCGCGTTTATCATAAATTTTGCACGAAACAAATCCATCTACAATAGATAGATGTAAATCCAAAAACGGGGCCTCGGTATCAGAAGAATTTTCTTTATTTAACTGAAGTTCTAGGGGGTAAATCTGACTGATCAAACCATCAAAATAGGTATTATCAATATTTAATAAATCATCTAAATATCTAGAAGTAGAGCTAAAGCTTCAATCGTTTCAGATTGGTTATCAATGGAAAGCGACAAAATGAAGTCTCTTTCATAGCAGTACAAGAACAGATCAGCCACAAGAGCCACAAGAAGCCTTGCGAAGTTTATGATATCGTTCAACCTGATTAAGAAGTTTAGCAGTTAATTATTCATAACGTGTTTTGCAGTCAGTTACATGACTAGACACTCTAGCAAATCGAATTCAGGATAGACTACACCTTGGGACAATGGTCATCTTTATAGGAGCCTCTCTCAAACTTAACTAGGCGATATGTTATACATCAAATTAAAGCTAAGAAACTGAAGTTTAATAAAAGCTATTTTTGGATGGGTTTTTCAAGGAAAATTTCCGTCCTTTAGAAAAGCGATGTCCGTTTTGGCGGGCGGGCGGGCGGCCGACCGAGTGTCCGCGCCCGGTTTACCTTTTGGTTAAAGTAGAAGTAAAACAAAGATCAGTAATCGATACAATTAACTTACTCCACCCATCAAAGACGCCAAAGGGAAAGAAACACAAACATGAAGCGACCAGACCATAATGGAAACCTAAATAAAAGGAAGGCCATAAGGACAGTTACTTTCACACAACATAAAATAAAAAGACACAAGTTATACACACAGTAAGTAACAAACAACAACATATATAAACCGCCACAGAGGAATCGCCTTGGAACGGTCAGTGGAAAGAATTCCACTGGGAGGGGGGCTTAAATCGATTTTAAATTGCCATAATCCTCGCCCTTACCTCTGTCACGGTATACACTAATTTTGTTTAGTTCGCATGAAGTTACATCAGTGTAATATCTCGGAGAACATACAAATAAAAAACTACAGAGATGAAACAATGATGAGGACTCGACAGCATATAACAAAAGAATTGCTGGAGCAAAAGAAAAACAACAGTTAGACTCCGAGGGGCCCGACTAAAGACGGATTAACCTGAAAAGCCCGTCCATAATGCCATTTGGCATAAAATAAAGTTACATTGCTTTTATTGACTGAAAAGTAAAATATTTAAGTTTTTACATTGTTTGGAATCATTTTTATTTACCATTTGCTTAAAAAATAGCCATCTTCCTTGATAGGCATCACAAGTACTCACTACAATAATGTATCACAGATTTTTTTCTAACTTTGTTCAAAACAAAGATTTTGCCATTTTTATTTTCTGAAACGAAATTAATTGGTCATTGTGAACAAAAAAATTATTTATTCCCAAATGGAATGAGATATCACAATTCTGTGATACAGACTTCAAAGAAAATTATTTCATGTTCGTCTTTCTTATCTTTTGGTGTCTCTGATGGGAGGTGTAGGTTAATTATATCGATTCCTGATCGATGCCTTCATTTCCATTTTGTATAGTTTAATACACGCATATTTCCCAATGCAAATGAAAAACAAAAATAGGAAATATCACCCCTTTAGTCTTTTTCAGCTAACTAGTCAGTGCGATTTTTGGTTATAGACTTGCATGTATTCAGATGTAAAAAAACTTCAGTCTTTTGATACTTATTTATCAATGTGATTTGTAGTTTAATATACGCATGTGTCAAAAAGTAACAATAAGCAATATCATCATCATTGATTGCAACTAACTAATCAGTGCGATTTGTAAGTTAATACTTTCATTTATCATATGACGTCGCGTCTGAGAGTGTAATAACGACATTTATTACATACCTACTATAGGAAAATTACATTAGAATCTTTCAATACAGGCTCATTTATTCGCTATTTTGATGGCACAGTCACGTGACGGGGCCAAAAATCCATATAATATGGATTTTCGGCACTGCCTTTCCATATTGGCACTGCTCTACTCTGTTACTATAGCAATTGAACGTTAATGCCGTACTCCATAAGTTTCAAAATGGCCGCAGAAAAATCACTTGAAGCAATGTCAACCCGACTTCTGGACCTAGACAGAGCGATAGAAGACAGTGATAACAATAGATTTTGAGAAAAGTCTGATATTTCGTGGCAAGCATGAAATGAAAAACAAAATACTTTTTAAAAGAAGTTCAATCACGATTGGGAAGCATTGTGAAGGACGATGCCTTCAAGCACAGCAGGGATGTCCCAACATTTGAAACAATAAGGTCTTGCCAACAACCTTAAACGAACAGATCCCTTCACTTTGAAGAGCTGGAAATTGTGCGGAGGGAAATATGTCCCCAAAAATTGTCTTGTATTTTAACGTAAACAACCACCGCGACCGACTGCTACACACGGAATCGATTATGCAGTAGCTTGATGAATGACACTAAGAGCCTTTAAAATTAAAATGGTCTTCAAATAAGCACAAAACATTCTGTAAAATACCTTAAAAAGCACTCTTTGAACTGCAGAAATTCTGTATTTAAAATGGCGATTTGTTTTCGTTTTGACAGTTGCGACGTCACTTGTGACGTAATTTGCTGCGCACTACTATGTTACTGTATTACCGTGAGCATGGTTAGTGTAGGCCTACTAATAAGTTATATAATTTAAAAGGAATTTCTTTTTTTTTTCGGCGGATACCGAAAATATTTGATCTTGCGTGTATCCTCAACACACTCGATGAAACGTTCCCGGCATTAACCTTTTAAAACTAAATATTCTTTTTGTCTTCATTTCTTCACGTTGCAATATAACTATGCTATATAAATGATGTAATAAATTTGATTTGAGGTTTAACGTCTCCGTCAACACTGTAAAGGTCATTTTGGAGACGTTGCTTCCAATTTTGTGGGACTTTTACCCGACATTGAGATGAAATGACATCTCAAGCCCTGTCGCCCAATGAAACCTATAGGGTTTATTAGCATGGACGGTCCGCCTCGAACCGCGGTTCCTGGACAGGCTTAGATCCTCTAAGCGGTTTACCAGTACTAGTGTGCGGGCCGGATTCAGCTCTGCGTGGAAGCATCATGCAGCCCATATATTTCTTCAAGCCCCTATGGGCGGGGGCCGATGATGTAATAAAGAGGTTATGATATGGTGAAGGTGTGCTTAGAGGCACACCTTTACCATATAATAACCTCTATGTATTATTTTCGATAATCCACTAGTGGATTAAATATGCAAATTAGCTAGATACGTCCCGTAACATTACATATACGACCTCCTTATTGACGTCGCGTTTACTAACGGCGGAATATTGACATTTTTGTAAACAATCGTGAATAAAATGCGTTTTTAAATGTCATATGATAAAAGGAATCTTACGTTCGTTCTCATGTATTATTGAATTTATTAAACTCGTTGAGGAAAAGGGATAAAATGCTCGGCAAAGCCTCGCATTTTATCCCATTTCCTCAACTCGTTTAATAAATTCAATAATGCATGAACACTCATGTAAGATCCTCTATGTGTCCAATATAAAAAAAAGAAATATCACCTCGAGTTTTTAGGAACTAAATTACCAATGCAATTTGTAGTTTAATACATGCATGACACCTGCGACAATAGAGGACTGGAGAAACGGATTGGGCTGCATGGTGCTTCCGGCAGAGCTGAAACCGACAGAACTTGAGCACTGGTACACCGCTAAGAAGGTCGAAGCCTGCCCAGGAAAAGTGCTGCGAGTGGGAACATCTTTTAAACCGTAGCGGTTTCTTTGGGTGCCATTTCTTGAGATGTCATTTCTTCTCAGTGTCGGGTTAAAGTCCCGCGAAATTGGACGCACTGTCTCAAAAATGACCTTAATAGTGTTGACGGGGACGTAAAACTTCAACAAAAAACAAATAATGCATGCATGTGTCCAAATGTAAAATACAAAAATATCACCTCCAGTCTTTTGAAACTAACTAGTAGTTCAATAGTTTACTGCATGCATTTGTCCAATGTAAAAATAAGAAATACCACCTTTATGTTTGCAACTAACTTACCAGTCAGCCTCGGTACCTCCGTTGGATGTGCGTCTGACTGGTGATCAGGATGACGCGGGTTCGATACCTGCCAGGATCGGCAACATAGTTTCGTTGAGATTGATCATGAAATCTTTTCTATGGTCATTCTCCCCCTTCCGCTGACTCAAGAAGGGCAGTTGTCAGTTTCTAGCAAAAGACTGTGCGCTGTACTGGTTAACCGCTTACGTATAAGCCTGCCCAGGGAAAGTGTGGATAGGTAAACTGACCGGCTCAAATTTGACCTAAATAGTGTTAACTGTGCCGTTAAACCACGATACAAACAAATAAACTAACTTGCCAATGTGCTTTGTAGCATAAAACATGTAAACATGAGAAATAACACCTCCAGTTTTTTACAACTAACTAGGCAATGCGACTTGTAGTATGATACATGTAAGTGTCCAAATGTAAAAATAAGAAATCTCACCTTTATAGAAGTGGAGGCAATGATAAGGATTTGATAAATTAACCGAGACACCAACGGGAAAGAAACAAAAACATGAAACAACAAACCCTAATGGAAACATCAATAGCGGAAAGCCAAATCGACAGTTACTTTCCCACAAAATGATTATGTCTGCAACTAACTAACAAATGGGATTTGTAGTTTAATACATGCAAGTTTAATACATGCAAATGTGAAAATAAGAAATTGCACCTTTTTTTCTCAACTAACTAACGAATTCGATTTGTAGTTTAATACAACATCATCTCCAGTCTTTTGCAACTTGCAAAGCAATGCGATTTGTAGTTTAATACTTGCAAGTGTCCAAATGTAAAAACAGGAAGTATCGCCTTCTTTTTTGCAACTAACTAACCAATGCAATTTGTAGTTTAATACTTTCATGTGTCTAAATTTTAAAAATAAGAAATATCTGCACTAATTCAATACATGTACGTGACCCAAAAGTACAAATAAGACATATCTGCTCTGGCGTTTGGCAACAAACAAACGAATACGAAATGTAGTTGGTGTCCAACTGAAGAATAAGACATCGGAGTCTAACTGTTGGTTTTCTTTTGCTCCAGCATTTCAGTGGTTTCTTGCTGTCGAGTCCTCACCGTTGTCTCACCTCTGTGGTTCTTTGATTATTTGTGTTCACGGAGATGTTGCGCTGATGAGTTAGGAGGCCTTCATGCGGACTGAACAAATTATTTGTCTAAATCGCGACGGAAGTAATGGCGAGGATTGTGGCCACATAAAATCGATTTAAGCCCCCCGTGGAAATCTTTCCACTGACCGTTCCAAGGCGGTTCTTCTGTGGCGATTTATTTATGTTGTTGTTTGTTACTTACTGTGTGTATCACTTGTGTCTTTTTATTTTGGATGGCCATATGGTCATTTTGTGGGAAAGTATCTGTCCTTATGGCCATCCTTTGTTTAGGTTTCCATTATGGTCTGGTCGCTTAGTGGTTGTGTTTCTTTCCCTTTGGTGTCTTTGGTGGGTGGAGTAAGTTAATTTTATCGATTCCTGATCTTTGTTTTACTTCTACTATTATACATTGCAAGAAGATTCAGCAAAACAGACATATAGCTGGGAAACTTCCAGATGCGTGAGAACAATCTTAGTTTGGACTTCCGGGAATTAATCATTTGAAAAATGGGAACAGTAGGTGCCGATTCGGAAACTGGTCCTATCATTCGCGGAACAGTGTGTGTGTGCGCGTGCGTGCGTGCGTGTGTGTGTTTGTATGTGTGTGTGTGTGTGTGTGGAAATTAGAGTCTGAAAACATTTCCTTCAAAATGATGTTGTATTTTTTTTGTTTTGTTTTGTTTTATTTGAGGTTTAACGTCCCCGTCAAGACTGTAAAGGTCATTTTGGAGACGTTGTTTCCAATATTGTGGGACTTTTACCAGACATTGAGCTGAAATGACATATCTAGCCCTGTCGCCCAATGAAACCAGTAGGGTTTATTAGCATGGACGGTCCCACCTCGCACCGTGGTTCCTGGACAGGCTTAGAAGTGGTTTACCAGTACTAGTGTGCGGGCCGGATTCAGCTCTTCGTGGAAACATCATGCAGCCCATATATTTTTCAAGCCCCTATGGGCGGGGGCCGTAAAATGATGTGTCCACCGCAGAGACAGAAAAGGCTCTGCCTGTGTATAAAAAGTCTTCGCAGCATCGAAGACTTATCTTGCTATACGGATAATTGGGAGTGCTGGACTTCCAATTTTGTTGCCATACATTTCGCTACGGAAACGATTTTCAACGTGTTGATGCGTGATTCATTGTCTCTAAATCTGAGGTTCCGTGCTTGATTATACCCCCGCAAACGTATTTTGAAGGGGGTATACTGGAATCAGCCTGTCGGTTGGTTTGTCGGGCGGTCTGTCAGCAAAATTTTGTCCGCTCAACTACTCCTTCACTATCAGTCGGATTCAATTGATACTTGCCATAATTGTTCACCAGGAGGGGTAGATGTGCAAGGCACAAATTTCACTAAAGTTTGTCCCAAAATTACAGAGTTATGGCCCTTGATTTGCTAAACAATGTGCTAAAGAAACTTGTCCGCTGAACTCCTCCTTCACTATCAGTTGGATTCAATTGATACTTGCCATAATAGTTCACCAGGAGGGGTAATGTGCAATACACAAATATCACTAAAGTTTGTCCCATAATTACGGAGTTATGGCACTTGATTTGCTAAAAAAAGTGTTGTAAAACCTTGTCCGCTCAACTCCTTCTTCACTATCAGTCGGATTCAATTGATACTTGCCATAATTGTTCACCAGGAGCGGTAGATGTGCAAGACGCAAATTTTACTAAAGTTTGTCCCTTGATTTGCTAAAATATGTGCTAAAAAAACCTTGTCCGCTCAACTCCTCCTTCACTATCAGTCGGATTCAATTGATACTTGCCATAATTGTTCACCAGGAGGGGTAGATTTGCAAAACGCAAATTTCACCAAAGTTTGTCCCATATTTACGGAGTTATGACCCCTGAATCAATTTGAAACATATTTTCTTGACCCTGATTTGCTTGCAAACATGTTGTCCACTGAACTCCTCATTCACGTTCAGTCGGATTCAATGGATACTTGGCATACTTATTCAAGTAGATGTGCAAGACGCAAATTTCAGGAGAATCTATCCAACAAATATTGAGTTATTGCCCCTGAATCACTGAAAAGTGGTTGCTGCAAAATTTTGTCCGCTGAACTCCTCCTTAACTGTCAGTCGGATTCAATGGATACTTGGCATACTTATTCACTAGGATAAGTAGTTGTGCAAGACGCAAATTTCAGGAGAATCAATCCAACCATTATGGAGTTATTGCCCCTGAATGGACTCAGTGGACACTGTTTATGTTTGCTTTCTGTGTCAAGTATTGAGGCGGGGGTATTAATCATCACCTTTAGTGATAGCTCTAGTTTTTAGTTGTTTTGCTTAATTTTCAAATTTCATGTAACGTAACCTTCGAAATTCGCTTTATTGGAGATATGGCCTTTTTATAAATCTGGAAAGTGCTGCAAAATTGCGTTCGAAAGTCTGGGGCCTGGCTGTTTTATTACCTATATTCAACACAACACACACACGCGCACGCACACACACACACACACACACACACTTGCGTTTCACGGTCCGTCGGTCGAACTAGGACAAGACACTGGCAAGCATAGTCCAGCGAAATACATTTGCTTCAAGTTTGAAACTCCCATTTTACACATGTACATGCGGTGGTTAACAGGGGTTTCAAAATTTTCACACAATCAATCCATGATTTCACAAACTATCAACTGAGTATTTTGTTGTTTTTTTTTTTTTTTTTTACTTAGAGCCTCGCAGTTTTAGTGTATGTAATCGCAACCCAACTTTTATCCTAGCGTCCCAAAGTGCAGGAAAAGAAAAACAGAGACAGCACTGAAATTCGGGAATACGGCTTTTGTTTAAAGTATTGCTCCTTAATATGAATGGATATACGTTCTGCCAACCTTGCTTTGATACTACTTACCTGCAAATCTGCATTGAATGTAATGTACACCCGCGAGTAATGGCCAAACATGATAGATAGATAGATAGATAGATAGATAGATAGATAGATAGATAGATAGATAGATAGATAGATAGATAGATAGATAGATACCCCCGTCATGAACCATGGACCGCGGAAATCGGTCAGAACCGCCTCGCGATCCTAGAAAGCACCCACAACCCATGTCCCCGAGCCGAAATAAGAGAAATAATGTATATCCCCGTAAATCTAAAGCTTAGTAGCTGCCATGTTAAATGAAAACTGATCCACAGGCCAGTAATACAGCGATGTGTACAAAAAATAGGCACACGATATTAACTCTTTAGATGCCAATCATAATAGATGGCATCTGCTTTGTCATCGTCAAGTGACTTTAATAAAAGTCATATTGACAAACAGTGTTGATCTCGATCAGACTGGAGCAGTCTGAACAGCGTCCTCCCTGTTTGCTTTTATGCCAAAATAATTTTTTGTTGTTGTTGTTGGAAAGTTTGTAAAATTAAAAAAAAAATAAAAATTAAAGTTTAAAAAATAACATTTAAATAAAGAACTTTAAGTTTGATCTACTTAAATATCTCCGTAAATCCCAATTCCACTGAAACAATAACCTGCAAACGTCGCAACGATTTAGAGATAAACGGTCTAGAGGCTATCTGGCTCGAACTCGTAGTAAAATCGAAGAAAGTACTGGTGGCAGGTATATATCGACCTCCAAACAGTAATTCAGCGTACATGGACTTGATAAAAGAAAGTGTCGATCGTGCCTGCAACACAAACATTGTCGATATACTTATTCTAGGTGATTTTAACTTTAATATGGCGTTAAACAGGGACAATATTACCGAACTAATGTACGAGTTCAACTTAAGCCAGCTTATCACAGATCCGACGCACTTTACCGAACACTCATCATCAACGATTGACCTGATTCTTGTCCGTAATACAGCAAACATTCTGCAGAGTCGAGTAACCGATCCTTTTATACCTGATCAAACACGATATCACAGCCCAGTCGTTGTTTTCTTAAAATTTATACGCCCATCGACCAAAAGTTTTAAGAGAAAAATATGGAATTACAAGTTAGCTGACTACGATAAATATCGTAGATTATTACTGGAATCTAACCTTATAGAACATCTCCAAACAGATATTGATGTCGATTCCAACGTTAATTTTGTCTCTGCAGCAATCATCACTTCAGCAGAAAGTGCGATTCCGAACAAGATTGTCACAGTAAAAGCATCCGATCTACCATGGGTAACATGTCGCATAAAACATCTAATCAGGAAACGCAAACGTACATTTCGCCAGTATAAAAGAACTAACAACATCCGCTTCTGGTATGATTATAAAAAAAGTTCGAAACGCCGTAGTAAATGAAATAAGATAATCCAAAAAAGAATATTATGATAAACTAGACCGATTACTTTCTTCTGATGGCTGTGATCCCAAAGTATTTTGGAAAACTTCTAAACAAATTCTAAATTTACAAAAAAAAAAAAAAAAAAAAAAACCAAAATACCTACTCTGTGCATGAATCAGGAATATGCAGAAAGTGATCTTCAAAAAGCAAACATGTTAAATATTTTTTTCACATTACAGACAACTCTTAACGACGCAAACAAACCTTTACCGACTTTAGACCCAGTACCTTACCGTTTGGAATCTATAAACATTTCAGAGGAGGATGTGAAAGACTGTCTTCAAAATTTGAAAATAAACAAGGCAAGCGGTCCAGACTTGATCAGTCCACGCTTACTGAAAGAAGGCGCTATCGTTCTTGCCGGTCCGTTTTCCATTATTTTCAATCGTTCTCTCCAACAGGGTTATTTCCCATCCGACTGGAAACATGCGAACATCTTGCCAATCCATAAAAAGACGAAAAATCTATACCTAGTAATTACCGACCTATATCTCTCCTCAGCTCACCAGGCAAAGTAATGGAACGCTGTGTACATAAACATCTGTATAACTACGTCATTTCACATCGACTCTTAACCCCTTTTCAATCGGGCTTTGTCCAAGGCGACTCAACAACATATCTGTTGTTACATACGTACCACACTTTTTGTGAGGCCGTTGATAATGATATTTTGTGCTATTAGTAAGGCTTTCGACAGAGTCTGGCACAAAGGTCTTCTGCACAAAATATCAGGAATAGGTTGTTCAGACGATGTTCTCAAATGGTTCGCGAGTTACCTCTCTGGACGTCGACAGCGCGTTGTACTTAATGGTCAAGCTTCTGATTGGACTATAGTCCTGGCACTGTTCCCCAAGGATCCATTCTTGGACCTCTGCTAATTCTTTTATATATAAATGACATCGTCAAACATATTGGCTGTTCAATACGCTTGTTTGCAGGCGATAACAGTCTCTTCATTTCTGTCGAGTGTCCAAATGCAGCGGCTCGGCTATTAAATACCAATCTACAAACCATCTCCCACTGGGCAGACGACTGGCTAGTTAACTTTAACGCCAATAAAACTCTCTATGGTTATCTCAAGGAAAACACAGTCACCCCCTCATCCTCCCTTTTTTATGAATGGAACAGTGCTCCAAGAGACAAACTGTCACAAACACCTAGGACTTACTTTTTCTAGTTCCTGCAACTGGTCAGATCATGTAAAAATCATTTCTGGAAAGGCCTGGTCGAGACTAAACCTACTCCGAGCTCTAAAATTCAGAATAAGTAGAATCATTGAGCAAAATGTACATGGAATATGTCCTGTCCCTGCTAGAATATTGTGACTAGGTGTGGGACAACTGTCCTACGGAAACAAACAAAAAAGCTTGACGCAATCCATATCGAGGCTGCTCGAATTATAACCGGTGCGACTAAACTATGTAGCGTAAGCAAACTTCTTACAGATCTTGGATGGGAGACTCTCCAGAACAGGAGAAATAAGCACAAACTCATACTCCTCTTCAAAATTCTCCATGGACTAACTCCTACATATCTCTACGATCTCCTACCACCACTCGTGCGAGCACGACCACTTACAATCTTAGAAACTCAAATCATTTCCAGAACTATCGCGCTAATGCCAACTTGTTTTTAAATTCCTTTTTCCCAGCAACTATCCGTGCATGGAACGATCTCCCTGCTGAAGTCAGAGAAGTGCCATCAGTGGCTGCTTTCAAATCACGACTGAATAGGGATCTGAATAAGCCTCCTCCGTACTATAACACTGGTACACGCATCGGCCAAATTCTCCAAGCACGACTAAGATTGGGCTGCAGCTCCTTAAACGCAGATCTCTATCGCAAAAATATCGTTCCAAGTCCTACTTGGGCGTGTGGAGATTTTGAAAGTGCGTATCACATCTTCTTTGTATGCCCTAGGCTCGCTCATAATCGGAGAAATTGCTTACCAGACACACTCCGAAACTACACGGTAAATGATTTTTTCCATGGCAACGAAAATTTAACGTTCCATGAAAACGAACGTATATTTCTCAAAGTGCAAGAATACATAGTAAAATCCGGCAGATTCTTGTAGTCCCTAGATGTAACCATGGATTCGAGTGGGGTTATTAGGGGAGGGGATGCAGGGAATCAGCCATAGTATTTTCATTTGTCGCAAGAATGTTTCACAGCTGTAGAATTTGAGCTCTAGAACTCTAGAATATGCGTGTGTTTTATTACCGTTTCAAGATCTTAGCTATTTCTTTTCTGTATTTATAACTGAGCTACCACTTAATTCCCTAATCAGTTCTAGATATTGTATTCTCATCAAACGTATAAAATGAGATGTTCTTGATCTTTCTTTCTTTCTTTCTTTCTATATTTTTTTTTTTTATATATTCATATCACATGTTTACGCTGCATTCCATTCATAGAAGATGTAACTTATTGTCTTTGTCTTCCAGGAGATGACTTAAAATAAGCACTAGTGCTTACCGTCAAATCCTGTGACATATATGTCTAATATTGTGTATTGTATATGTTTACTGTAAAGTCAAATAAATACAGTTTAAACCAGCACTCTTTAGGTCATTTTGGAGACGTCGCTTCATTTACCTGACACTGAGATGAAATGACATCTCAATCCCTGCCGCCCAACAGAGTTTATATGCATGGACGGTCTGACTCGCACCACTTTGCCCGGACATGCTTAGACCTTCTAATCGGTTTACCAGTACCAATGTGCGGTCGGTTTCAGTTCTGCGTGGAAGCATCATGCAGCCTAATCTAGTTCTCTAAGGCCCGATGGACGGGGCATCATCTTTGAAATAGTTTCTTTTAAACAGTCATTAGCACCTTTGCAACGGGCCACCGAGCCCTAGTGGATAAGAGCGCTGACTCTAAATCATTAGGTCTCTAACCCTGGCTCGAGTCACATGTGAGACGCAAATTTCTGCAACGGAAGGTCATGTGGTTTTTCTCCGAGTATCCCGGTTTTCGCCCACATCTGATTAACGATCGGCTCAATATGAGTGAATTTATATTTATCTTAAAAGGGCCGAACCCCTCCCCCCCACCCCCCCCCCCCCCCGCAAAGAAAGAATAACTGTAGCCTTCTTCTAAATAAGCTCTCAAAAGCAGAATTGATGTTTTTCTAGGTCCTTAGTAGCGAAATTTCACTATATTTCTAACAAATATCGAAGACTTTGATCAGACACCGTGGCGACGTTTGATCTTGATCATCGATCTTGGCAAATGCCCCGTTTTGGGACGCTTACACACATTAATACCATGATCTTATGCTATGTTCCCACTATCACGATTCGCGCCACGATTGCAATCGTGTTCTTAATCGTGGACTAATCGTGGTGATCCTATCAGATCTTATCAGATCTTGAGGTCAGTCGTGGCAATCGTGTTAATCGTAGAAAATTTTTGAACGGTTCAAAATTTTTCCACGATCAACACGATCGATTTCAAATCGGGATCATCGTATCACATCGTGTTGCATCGTAACAAAGCGCGACGGATCGCATCTAATCGTGCTTCCAAATCGCGGTGATCGGGGCCAATCTTGGACAAAACAAAAACCGCGTTCTGTTGAGATGTGTTGCGATCTCACAAGATCTGTCACGATTTGTTACGCTCTGTCGGGTCCCATTGCTCAAGACCTGTCACGAATGGCTCGTGATCAGATACGAGATGATACGAGTAAATGCGATTAGATACGAGTAGGCTACGTTTTTATACGAACGTCCACGATCTATTTCGAGTTCTCAAGATTAAATGCGACTCATTCAGCGATCTGCTCATGAGTGAGTGAGTGAGTGAGTGAATGATTTTCAGTTTTACGTCCCACCAATAACTAAGGTCATGTGGAGACGGAACCTCGGTTTCTAGACTCATACGAATGTCTGGAGAAGCCCGAGATCGATCCTGCAATCCCTGGTTTATACAGGCCTTTGCTAGTATTTTTAAACCCTTTGAAATATGCCACCCAAGGGTAATGGAAGCTAAGAATGGAAACGACAAGCCTGAACCATTCCAGCCAGAGAAATTGCCACATTGTCATCATCCGCAACTCCTACCATCATCAATGGTTGAGGGTCAGTGTTTATGCTGTAAAAATCAAGAAACAATTAAGTCCATGGTCAGTCCGGCTGTATATATACCAGTCGGGGTCAAGTCGTAGCCCAAATCGTGATCGCCCTCGATCATGATCGTGAAAAACATCGAGACGACAGTCGTATGCTATCGTAACGGAGCGCATCGTCTCGTGATGAGCGTATAAGAACGTATCTGCACGTATCAGATCGTCCCAATTCGGGGTACTCGATCGTGATGATCGTTTCAGATCGAGACCAAGTCGTAGACTGGATCGCAACAATCCTATCGGAACGCATTTGGTCGTATCTGAACGTGAGAGCTGACCGTGGCTGATCGTGATACCTGAAATTGACAAATCGTGATTGGATTGCATCTGAGCGCGACGAATCGTACCAGAACGTATCGACTCTCATCACCTCGTATCCAAACCTGAACTTTCAGAGACTATTCCACGACCAGCTACGAATGGCCAATCGTGGCGTTCGTAACGGATCGCACGACAGTGGGAACCTAGCATTAAGTATTGGGACAGATCTATAGGCCTAAGCAAAGAGCGCAGACCCAGATAAGACTGCTCAGGGTCTACACTGTTTGCCATGCCATTCGCATCGTTTGGACTCCTTGCAGGATCGTGAAACAAATTCTTAAGATTTAACGAGAGTTTTAGGAAGTCCACAAGGTGTCCGAATTTTTAGGAAATTTGCAATGTAGCACAGAGTTGAAAAAAAAAATTGAGTTTTATACATTTTTTTTATATCGCAAACATCATTTATCTATTTCGATAAAATAGCTTATTAACTGTTACTATAGTCATCAGATATGAGAACTGATATACCTAGTGATCACGTTCAATCAATTTTTCGAGGGACATCTAGTAATGTATCAGACCAAGTCGAAATGGTTCCGAAATGGTTCCGAAAGTCATCCAAATGGTTCTGAATTGCCAGCTACACAATTAAGCCAGCGCATTACAACACCTGCAACAATACCTGTTCGACCAGCAAAGACTCCGATCAGCCTGCGCATTCGCGCAGTCTGATCAGAGTCTTCGCTGATCCATTTGCCTTTTACAGCCCCCGGTCAGGAAAAAAAAAAGATCAGTGAAAACTCTTGCAATTTCGATTACACACCCATGCGACATTGTACATTCTTTCATACCTAAAAAAAGTTACTTTTCTGATGAAAATCTGTGATATCACCTTATTTATACTGCAAACATATGTTGTGGATGCTCGTTAGTACCGCCTCACTGATGTGATCTAACCAATACGTCTTGGAGCAGAAATAAGAAAAAGAATGTCTACCCCAGTAAACACCAAATTTCCCAATATAAAGTGTGGTTTAGAGGGGTGTTCATTGCATGGACTTGTTAACAAAATGATTGTACAAGCCGAGTCTTACTGGTCGTACACGTCTTATTATAGATCGTATTTGTCGTGAGCTGGCTCAGTTAACATTAGGATAACATGTCCGTGAAATGAATACCCCCTATAGAGAAAACTGCAGTTTAAGGGATTATACATTTTCTTATTTAGTTCCAAGGCATAGGCTGTGTTTACTCGTTAGAACCGCCCCCATGAGCACCCACAATATAGGTTTGCAGTATAAATAAGAAAAATATTACGGATTTTCATGAGAAATAAATCCATTTTGGAGATGTGAAAAATGCACTATGTGGCACGGGTGAGTTATCATAATGACATAGAGGATCTTAAATGAGTGTTCATGTATCATTGCATTTAATAAACGAGTTAAGAAAAGGGGATAAAATGCGCTGCGAAGCCTCGCATTTTATCCCTTTTCCACAACTCGTTTATTAAGGGCGTCCTTCATGTAATCTATTTAATCCAGTACTGGATTACCGAATTTATTACATGGCGTTATTACATTCCTTATTGAACATTTCATTATGGATACGTGTAAATTTCTACATTTTTATGCAGCTCCACTCATGCATTTTGATTTGAAGACATTTTTTTTTTTTTTTCTTTTTTTTTTTTTCTTTTTTTTTTTTTTGTTTCCTTGAAAGAGTTAATTTTAGGGTTCAACCCTATATCAAAACATAACCACGTTTGGTTTAAGCAATATTTTAGTCATTTAACTCTTATCAATCTGTTCACGACAACCCCTATCTTTGGAAACAGTGTAGATCCAGATCAGATGGCTTCTGAAGAAGCCATCTGATCAGGATCTACACTGTTTGACATTCAATTTATGAATTTGTAGGAATAAATTGCATCAAGTAATCTGATTGGTTCAAAGTCAGAAATGGGTGTGGCTAATCTGAATATTCAGCAAGACAAGGGTTAACAATAAATACTCGAACAAATTCAAGCAACACATGTACAGTTCACAAGGACAGGATTTGAATATAGGCCAGTTACTTCCTTGTTAGTTCAGTTTAATTTATGCCTCCCTGGTCAAAATAACCCAATGACCGACCTCTAAATTATGAACAGACACCTACTGGGGCACGAGACGAGATTTATAATGTCCCATGATCAATGAGCTGCGTCCGGGTGAAAAATGTTTCTTGGGAGATATTTTGTTTGAAATGAGGTTGAACGCCCCCGTCAACACTACTTAGGTCAATTTGATGACGTTGCTTTCAATTTTGTCGGACTTTCTACCGACATTGTAATGAAATGACATCTCAAGCCATGCCGCTAAGTGAAACCAATAGGATTTGAATGCAGGGTGTTCCATGTATGGCTACGGCGTCCCGTAAAGGGTTTATATGTAGGGACGGTCCGACTCGCGCCACTTTGCCTGGGCAGGGTCCAAGCGGTTTACCAGCTCTCAAGTGCGATTGGTTTCAGCTCTTCATTACGATAACACATCCGTGCGTCATAGTGCATTTTTTCATAATGGCGACTTTTCTGATGAAAATCCGTGATATTTTTCTTATATATAGTGCTAACATAGATTGTGGGTGCTCGTTAGAACCGCCTCATTGAGGCGGTTCTAACGAGTACCCACAACCTATGTCTTGGAGTAAAAATAAGAAAAATAATGTCAACCCCCGTAAATCCCAGTTTTCTCTATTCAAAGTGGGGTGTAAGGGGGTGTTCATTTCACGGACTTCTTCACGTGATGAGTGGATGCATCATGGCAGGATTTAAAAACAGGCCAGGATAATACATGAATTACAGTAAAATTCCTATATTAAGATTTGAGGGCACTGTATACTGAAAACACGAAGGAAGAACCACTGAAACGTTCTAAATAAGCCTTTAAAGCAGAATTTGTCTCAATTTATGGTGGTCTTAATAGCGGAATTTTTACTGAATCTCAAAAATTAGTTCTGTTTAGTTAGGGGTGGGTAGTTTAAGACTCCATAGTCCAAATAACCCTATGCCCGATCTCTTAACCCTTATCTTGCTGAATATTCATTTAAGCCACACCCATTTCTGTCTATCAACCAATCAAATAACTTGATCATGGTAATTTATTGCTACAAATTCATAAACTAAATGCCAAACAGTGTAGATCCTGATCAGATGGCTTCTTAAGAAGCCATCTGATCTGGATCTACACTGTTTGCAAAGGTAGGGGTTGTCGTGAACAGCAAGATAAGGGTCAACAAGCATTAACCAAGTTTATGTACAGATACCTACTGAGACACGAGACGAATTTTTTAATGGCCCCTGATCAATTAGCTACGTCCGGTGAAAATGTTTCTTGGGAGATTTGCCTTCCGTAAAAATCTCTGACCAGTCTGCATAGTCACTTAGACGTTAGCCTCTCTTGTCTACGTGAAGAAACATTGTGTCTATGGATATCTATAAAGCACACAGAAGAGACTGGCCAGACTGCGCAAATGTCAGATGCACAGCTATTCTATCAATTGTCTGAAGACATTTTTTCGCTTGACTCGACACAAATTTAAAATGCATTCTCTATCTGATTTTATGCTCCATGCATATATTACAAAAAGTGTTTTTACTTTTATTTACTTCGTATTTAATAAACAGTATATATGACAATTTTCATGGTACAGATGAGCCGATCATTAAGAGAAGGTCACTTGCTGATGTCCAACTTACGTTTGCTAAACGCGCATGCGCAGCTAAGCAATTGGGCTACACGTGTGACGGTTTGCATGGAACTACCGCAGGGTCCTCTCTGTAGGAATGCGAGCAACAAAGGCTCTGGCGAGCCTGCGCATATGCGCAGGCTCGCCAGAGCCTTTGTTGCTCGCCCGTGTGATAAAGAATCTTTTGTCATGAGCTGGCTGAAATGAGTTTGGCTCTCCTGAACCCATGACATTGTTCGATATGCGATTTCTATTGCTCATATTCCTTCCTTTGTTTTTTTTTTTTTTTTTATTACATTTTTTTAACGCCAGATAAAAAAAATATCGGACAGTTTCACTGGGTATAGAATTTTTATCTCGTCCTGTTTATCTCACCATCCTTTTCCCACCGAGAAGCCTCCATAGTGTTGTGGTTATTCCACTCGCCTTGTAAACCAGGGGTCGCAGGATCAATCCCGGGCTTCTCTAGACTTTCGGATGAGTCTTTAAACCTTTGGCTCGTCTCCATATGACCTTAGCTGTTGGTGAGAAGTATAACTCAAATACTCAAATCCTTATCCCACCCTGCAAGGTAGGGAGCGACGACCAAACTGCAATTGAAAATTTCCATTTGATGCAAGCACTAAAGATTCAATATGCGGCTGCGTTTTACCTTATGGTGTTATAGTTTACCTTGAAACGGAACGACAAACATTTGAGAGGTTATCCGACTCACCGATATGTACATGTAATGAGTGAATCGGAAAGAAAAAAATAATGCAGAATAAAGATTCCTTTTTTTGTTTGACGATATATTAGTCGTTTCCAACTCTCGGTATATCCGAAATGATCCGAACCTCGGCTTGGCCTCGGTTCCGATTGCTTCGGACACCTCTAGGGTATGGAAATCCTTGCGCATGAAAAATTTCGGACATGCGCACATCACGCAAACACGTCTATATAATTTTGACCACCTTCAACCCCCCCACTTTTATACAGTAAAACTGGGGTTTACATGAGGTTTACATTATTTTTTATCGTTTCTGCTAAAAAAATATAGACTATGGGTACCACTTACATGTTGAACCGCTCGGCGGTTCTAACTACATGTTGTACCCACAATCTAGGCAGTTCTAACTAGTACCCACCATCTATGTTTTGATGAAAACAAAAACATGAAAAATGTCAGGATTTTTTATCTGAAAAAAAAAATATCCTTCTTTGGTGGCAAAAAATTAAATATACAGCAAAATTCCTGTATTAAGACCACCTTTGGGACTGTTCAAAAGTGGTCTTTAAGACCACTTTTGAACAGTCCTAAAGGTTGTCTCTGACCAGAGGACACTATATACAGAAAACACAAAGAAAGAATATAACCATAGCCTACCAAATAAGCTTTTTAAAGCAGAATTAATCTTAATTTCAGGTGGTCTTAATAGAAGAATTAATCTGTATTTGAATTGGCGTGTTTTGGAAATGACCCGGCAAAGAATACAGCCTTCTCAGTCTGAACGAAACAAGTTTTGGCTTACGACCACCGATATTTTTTTTTTGGGTGTAACGGCCCTTTCAAGAATATTTCACTCATATCGAGCCGATCGTTAATCAGAGGTGGGCGAAAACCGGAGTACCCGGAGAAAAACCACCTGACCTTCCGTTGCAGAACTTGGCGTCTCACATGTGACCCGAGCCAGGCTCGAACCCACAGCGGTGAGAGACCTATTGATTAAGAGTCAGCGCTCTTTTCCACTAGGCCACGGAGGCCCGTCTTTCGACCCCCGACACAACGCACAGTGATACTGCGAATGCGAATAAGCAGTCTGAGATGATCATTTGTTGTTTGCACCTGCACAAAGACTGGTGCTGAAAGCAGACCTAATTGCTATAACTACACTTGTCTAGAACACCAAAACACGCCTATATAATTGTGACCCCCTTGAACCCCACTTTATACAGTAAAACTGGGGTTTGCAGGGGTAAACCTTGTTTTTCTTATTTCTGTTCTAAAGTATAGATTGTGGATACTCGTTAGAACCGCCCACAATCTATATTTTGGGCAGAAATTAGAAAAAAATCACAATTTTTCATAAAAAAAAAATCGATTTTCGACGGTAAAATTAACAGTGTATTTGTATAAGCGTATTTTCATAATGTTTCCGTAACAACTCAAAGACGTTCGAGATATTGCAGTTCGATTGTACATTTTAGATGGTGTCATTTTTTGTGTTTTGTTTTGTTTTATTTGTCTGCTAGTATCTTCGCAAAACACTATATACATGTAGGTTATATCGAGCCGGTCAGTTTACCTAGCCACACCTTTCGTCAGCAGGCTAATACGCAAGCGGTTAACCGGTACAGTACACATTCTTTCGACGGAAACTGACAACTACCCTTCTTGAATCAGAGTAAGGAAGAGAAGAACCGAAGATAAATCTCTCCGAACCAACAGGTAGCAAAAACACGACCTCCTGATCACCAGCCACATTACGAAAACACGCCTATACAAATGCATTGTAAATTCTACCGCCGAAGAAATGAAAATTTTACGGTGAAAATTTGTGATGTTTTTCTTATTTCTGCTCAAAATACCTACAATCTATATTTTAGAGCAGAAATAAGAAAATAAAGTTAATCCCTATAAAACTCAGTTTTACTCTATAAAAGTGGCTTTCAAGGGGGTCAAAATTATATTGGCGTGTTTTCGTGATGCAGACGCGCATCCAACTGAGCTAGCTAACGGGTCCGGCTCTTGTCAAAAACTTGGCCGTGGCACGATTGAACCTACAAGAATACATATATGACCAGGGTAACTCAAAACTGCCAACGCATCTAGGCTGATTTGTGCCTTCGAGGTTCACATGAGCCTTCTATCGCCCCTGGCTGCCAGAAGATATGAAAAGAATCTAGTCACACAATATGGATTCTCAGGCTGTTTTTTTTTTTTGCCTCTGTTTGTCGCACACAGCTTGCAGATTTTGCCGTGACCCCAACCCCCTCAAATATACAATGCTCAGGACGAAGGTTTGTCTGTCCCTGCTCTTAGACAGAGCTCATGTATGACAGCAAAGAAGCCGCGTCATGAGAAAACCTGCTTTTTGTCTTTTGCCATTTGCGAACAACAAAGGTACAGATCAGACTGCGCATGCGCAGTCTGATCTGTACCTTTGTGTTCGCTGCTCGGATAACGCAATGTCTCTTGTTTCTATATCCAAAATTTCAAGACTCTTGCTAGTCTGTGGAGCTGAGCAGGCTGGTTTGCGTCTTAACAGGACCCAGTTCTTCAAAGCAGCGTTAACTTAACGAGCTCGTTAGCGGTTAAATTGATAACTTTTCTTGTAAGTCCAATATCAAATAAAGAAGTATTGGGCGGTCTGTCTCACATTACTTTGCCTGGGAAGGCTTATAAGAATCTTATATGGGTGTGAGGGGTGGATTGGAAAAATCCGTCCCGAGGGACACTGTCCAGCATCACGAGGCTTGCCGAGTGATGCTGGACAGTGATCCCGAGGGACAGATTTTTCTATCCACCCCTCACACCCATATTGGATTCTTTTTCTTGCATACCTTCCATTTCTATTGCGAATTTTTAATGCTTCGTTCACTTCGGTTACCGACGTCCGCCATTTTCTGATGACACAACAGGAATGTTTAGTGACGTCACGCATGACGACGCCGCACATGAGGTTGTAATCAACCCGTAGTGCATTTATCAAACACGCGGTTATATTCGATTTGGGGTCGGAACACCAGGGTCAGAACATAAATTACTATCCCAGGGTAAAATCGCGGATTTCCTTGTCTGGTGTGCAAAGTAGAAGTAAAACAAAGATCAGGAATTGATACAATTAACTTACTCCACCCATAAAAGACACCAAAGGGAAAGAAATACAAACATTAAGCGACCAGACCATAATGGAAACCTAAACAAAGGAAGGCCATAAGGACAGTTACTTTCCAACAAAATGGCCATATGGCCATCCAAAACCAAAAGACACAAGTGATACAAACAGTAAGTAACAAACAACAACATAAATAAATCGCCACAGAAGAGCCGCCTTGGAACGTTCAGTGGAAGATTTCCACTGGGGGGGGGGGGGGGGGGGGGCTTAAATCGATTTTACGTGGCCACAATCCTCGCCCTTACATCCGTCGCGACTTAGACAAATAATTTGTTCAGTCCGCATGAAGGCCTCCTAACTCATCAGTGCAACATCTCCGTGAACACAAAAATCAAAGAACCACAGAGGTGAGACAAAGCTGAGGACTCGACAGCAAGAAACCACTGAAATGCTGGAGCAAAAGAAAACCAACAGTTAGACTCCGATGAGCCCGACCAGAGACAGAGCATCAGGCACCAACCAACATTATCTCTCTAATTTTCAATAAGCCTTTACGTTGGAGCCGTCATAGAATCTGAGGCCTGACCCACCGGCGTGCAATTAAAGAGGGAAGCAAAGTTGCCAACCGTGATTGGGTTAACTACCATGCATGCAGTCTGTCGTATAATATCCATGTTGTACCCAATCTTTTTATATCGAAGAATGATTTTACGAAATTGGGTGCCGAAGTCATTGCGGTTATATATTTTTCTGAATTTATATACTAAGTCACCATAAAATTCGGGTTCCGATAGACCTTGTTGCAGAAGAGATTTAAGTCCAATATTGAATTTTGAAATTAAATCAGAATGGCGTCTATAAAATTTTGAAAAGGCTTTGCGAAGTTTATGATACCGATAACCCTGATTAAGGAGTTTAGCCGTTAATAATTTATTACGAGTGTTGAAGTCAGTTACATGACTACACACTCTCAAGACTAGTTCTTCTAAGAGGTTTACCAGTACTCATGTGTGGTCAGTTTCGGTTGCATGGTGCTTCCACGCAGAGCTGAAGCTGACCACACATGAGTACAAATGTATTGGTAACCCGCCCGTTTAGAAGGACTAAGACTTCCCAGGCAAAATGATATGAGTCAGACCGTCCAATGCATATAAGCAGTTTGGTTTCATTGAGAAGTCATTTAATCTCAATGTCAGGAAACTTGAAGCAACGTCTACAAAATTATCTAAATAGTATTGACGGGGACGTTAAACCTCAATTCAAACAAACAAGCTTGGAAAGTATAATACTTCTTATTTCTATATCTAAAATTTCAAGACTCTTGCTAGTCTGTGTAGCTGAGCAGGCTGCTTTGTGTCTTTTCAGGGCCCAGTTGTTCAAAGCAGCGCTAACTTAACGAGCTCGTTAGTGGCTAAATTGGTAACTTTTCTTGCAAGCAGTGGTATTTTTGCTGAAAAATAATGTGAGCAGCTTTTGAACCTGCTCACATTTTTTTCAGCAAATATATTATCATATTTCCATATGAAAAGATTAATATCTGATATAGAGATTTGTTTTTGTTTTGCTGAAAAAGTGAGCAGCTTCACATTATTTTTCAGCAAAAATACCACTGCTTGTAAGAAAAGTTACCAATTTAGCTTACATTTTTTTTTCAGCAAAAATATTATCATATTTGCCAGATCAAATGATCAAAATTTTATTGATACGTTGTCAAACAACACTGTTAGTTTTAAACAACTGGCCCCTGGTCGCAAGGCCAAAGGGGTCGCCCAGACTTTCGACTTTCGGATGAGTCTTTAAACCGAGGTCCTGTCTCCGTATGACCTTAGCTGTTGGTGGGACGTAAAACGCGAACACACACTCACTCGCAAAGTCAAAGATACGTTTTCCCGTGACAGGAAACATGCAGCTATATCTAGTGGAGCAATACACGACCATCCTCGTACTCTTGTTTTACTTAATCGCACTTGAACGCAGAAAAAGATGGCGAATCGTGGCAACTGGAAAAACTGGTACGAATTTCTATTTTCCTGTATTGGTTGCCTGGTTGGACTGGGAAATATTTGGCGATTTCCTTATCTTTGCTATAAAAATGGAGGAGGTAAGATGTTGCATTATTTGAACTAGAAGTAACATTTATACAATGAGATGATCTGTTTTAAAATTAACATATTTTTATTTTTCTGTTCTCACCGTAGATTGTGGGTGGTCATTTAAGCGGTTCTAATGAGCATCCTCAATGGTTTGAACATAAATCTACACAATACTGTTTTTGTTTGTTTGTTTGATTTGAAGTTTAACGTCCCCGTCAACACTGTAAAGGTCATTTTCGAGTCGTTGGTTCCAATTTTGTGGGACTTTTACACGACCTTGAGATGAAATGACATCTCAAGCCCTGTCGCCCAATGAAGCCAATAGGGTTTATAAGCATGGACGGGCCGACTCGCACCGCTTTGCCTGTTTACCAGTACTCGTGTGCGGGTCGGTTGCAGCTCTGCGTGGAAGCATCATGCAGCCCATATATTTCTTCAAGCCCGATGGGCGGGGGCCGTACACAATACTGTAGTTACATGTAAGAAAGTACGATTTTATCGATATAAAGGGATCCCTATGGCAAAAACTGATTCTGTGACCTAGTGCAGTTTCTCACATCTAAAAAATGGCTGCTTTTCTGACGAAAATCCGTGATGTTGTTTTTATTTATACTGCAAACATAGGTTGTGGGTGCTCATTAGAACCGCCTCATTGAGGCGGTTATAACGAATATCCAAAGCCTATATCTTGGAGCAGAAATAAGAAAAATAATGTATACCCCCGTAAACCTCTATATAAAGTGGGGTGTTCATTTCAAGGATTTGTTCACTCGAAAATTTATAGGCGGCGTCAAGCGAAAACGGCATTCAAGCATTTATGCCTAGCGAAGACTCTGATCAGCCTTGTATTCTGTGCGCTATATGGATGACCATAAACTCTTTTTGTACCGGAAACCCTAAAACGGGTACCCTGGCAAACAGAGCAGGGCTAGATCAGACGCTGCAGAACTCGGCGTCTGATCAGGGCATACACAGTTTGCAAAAAGTTCAATATTTTCCGAATTTTTTTTTTTTGTTTTTGTTTGTTTGTTTGATTTGACGTTTAACGTCCCCGTCAACACTGTATAGGTCATTTTCGAGGCGTTGCTTCCGATTTTGTGGGACTTTTACCGGACACTGAGATGAAATGACATCTCAAGCCCTGCCGCCCAATGAAACCAATAGGGTTTATAAGCATGGAAGGTCCGACACGCACCGCTTTGCCTGGGCAGGCTTAGATCCTCTAAGCGGTTTACCAGTACTCGTATGCGGGTCGGTTTCAGCTCTGCGTGGAAGCATCATGCAGCCCATCTATTTCTTCGAGCCACGTTGGGCGGGGTCGGATTACATTTGGTACAAAAAGGGTTAACTAATGAGCGTTTCTTCCTGCAGACAGTTATGGCTGCATTCTGGCCGATTTTAGACTTTGCTGAGCGCGCATGCGCAAAGCCCTGTCATGAGAAAACCCACCTTTTCCCATTTGCGAACAACAAAGGTGCAGATCAGAGCTCCTTCACTAGACCAAAACCTCAAATTTCGACATCTAATTTTTCAAGACTCTGGGAAGACGGGTTTGTGTTTCATACCTGGTCGCAAGCCATGAAGACTCTTTTTTGCTTGCCGCGACCCGTATAATAGGTTTTCCAGGGTAAATTACAAATCTTGCGATTTTCATTGAACGGCCTTATTTTAGAACATAAGTCTGAAATGTTTACCTGAAAATGTCATTTGGTATATGCAGCAGAACATTAGAAATACACTTAAAGTCAAAGGTAACATTGTTGGTTAAAACTTTGAAACTTTGCTGTAACCATTCAAATGGCAATAGCGGTTTTGCGTTAAAATGGCTATTGCAATAGCAATTTTAACGTAAAACCGCTATTGCTAGTTAACTGTCAAGAGCCACTTCCTTATTTATCAATTTATTTTATTTTATTTATTTATTGTGCCTGTTTCTTTCCAATGTTGAAAGCTATGGCTTTAAATATAGTGTAAAGTTACTTTGGGCTTAAGTTTTAGTTACAGAACTAATTATATTTAAGTAGAAGTATTTATATTTAATTGAATATTTACATCACAGGCTTGCCGGGTCTTACGTAGATTTGCCGGTGGATACAGCGCAAGTTTTCTGAAAAAAATGGCGGCCTACGGGGATGTCAATGCTCAATTCAAACAAACAAATGAACGTAGTGATGGGTACCTTGATAGACAGACGACGGACGTGCGAATATAAAAACGGATGAGACGAATCTACGTAGATAGATAGATAGATAGATAGATAGATAGATAGATAGATAGATAGATAGATAGATAGATAGATAGATAGATAGATAGATAGATAGATAGATAGATAGATAGATAGATAGATAGATAGATAGATAGATAGATAGATAGATAGATAGATAGATAGATAGATAGATAGATAGATAGATAGATAGATAGATAGATAGATAGATAGATAGATAGATAGATAGATAGATAGATAGATAGATAGATAGATAGATAGATAGATAGATAGATAGATAGATAGATAGATAGATAGATAGATAGATAGATAGATAGATAGATAGATAGATAGATAGATAGATAACCATTCATAAAGGTGGTAGCTCAGTTGCCCAAACCTAACGTAGAAGTAGTCAGTAGGTCGTCCATTTGCACCAAACACGGATATTACAGTTTAAAGCGCGTAAGCAATAGATACAGGAGAGTAATAACTCAGTGCTTAGAGCACATGCCTGTTATGCTAGAGGCCCTCGGCTGTTCGAGCCCCGGTATCGGTGATAATTTTCAGTGTCCGAACACGCTCAATTGGCATCACTTGCTAGGATGAATGTTTTTAAGTGCTCCGTCCCCCGTGAACCCCAATTTAACTATATAAATGTGGGGTTCAAGGGGGGTCAAAATTATATGAGCGTGATGTAATCTGCACTGGAATCATGTGTTGAGTTTGACAGATCAACAGATCATACACCACAGAACGCGGCATCTGATCAGGGTCTACAGTTATGCTTACAGTACGTGAATTTATGGCAAAACACGGCGTCTGGTTACGGTTTACACGTTTTGATTACAGTTCAGGGACCAGTTGTTCAAAACTAACGATATCGTTAGTTAACGTATCGTTAAAACTGTAAATGCAAAAGCTGCTCACATTTTTTCAGCAAAAATACCAAAATTTTCGATATTGCACTTACTAGAACAGTTAACAATATGACCACTAACGAGCACGTTAAGCTAACGATGCTTTGAACAACTGGCCCCAGGATTGTAAGGGTTAAACGAATTATTAACAGTCTATGCCACCGCTCAGGATCATTATTAGGGCCCCGCACTGAAAGTGTGGGTGCCCTATAGTAATCACTCTGTCCGTCCGTCTGTCTGTCTGTCTGTCTGTCTGTCCGTCTGTCCGTCCACAAATTTTCCTACTCCTCTGATAGCGCTGCCGGGGCCCTAGTCAGTTTCACTGACAGCTCTAGTCTTTTTTATTTTCTATTAAGTCAAAACCCTAGGCACATATTCATAGTATACATGCAATTTTCCATGGAAGTTTCAGCTTTCAATTTAAGTGGAATTATTCATGACTTTTGGCTTCTGACTATTGTCCACCTGCCTAATTACACGTTTTGATTTAAATAGATATCGAAATACCAATGAGAATATCTTATAATGAATTAATCATTATCATTGTTTATAATTAGTGTTTAATTTTATACGTTCTCTTAAAAACCTTCACTCTGAGTTTCTGAGGTGGGTCCTAACATTTTTAAAGACAGATTCAATCTGTCATTTCTAGCTGTCAAAGGCGTTTTAAAGTAGTTTTGGCTTTTTCCCGGCTTTGACCGCCATAGAAATATGAATCCGCACAAAATGTAGTCCGGTTTTTATGCAGTTTTTAGGCGCAGTAAATAAATTTGAACAAACGTGTTAGTTATCCTAAAAGCGCAATAAAAAGTTTTGAAGCAGACGGCTTTACAAGTTTATCTTACCTTTGAGAGATTAGATTCAGCATTTCATATAAGCAGATGAGTCGTAAGAAATGTGAAGTCATGTTTTCTGTGACGAATTATAATAATACTAATAATAATAGTAATAATCATAATAATAATAATAATAATAATAATAAAATCACATTACCTCTGCTACAGTTAAAAAAGGTCCGATTAAGCTAGATTTTACCCTTTCACTTACGAGTTTCTCAAATGCACTCTTCTACCACTGAATTTGTACACGTCCATTCTACTACATGTAAATTGACGGCTCCTGCCCATCGGGGCTCGAAGAAATAGACTGGGTTGCACGATGCTTCCACGCAGAGCTGAAACCAACCGCACATGAGTACAGGTAAACCGCATAGAGGTTCTGCGCATTCCCAGGAGTGATGCGGGTTGGACGGTCCATGCAAAAAACCTATTGGTTTAATTGGACGACAGGCATTTGGATGTCATTTTTAATGACAGATTCCATCTGTCCATTCTTGCTGTACTGCACGTTTAAGTAATTCAGACTTTCTTCCGGCTTTGACCGCCAAAGAAATATGAGTCCGAACAAAATGTAGTCCGGTTTGGCGCAGTAATCAAAATTGTACAAGCGTATTAGTTATCCTGTAAGCGTAATACAAACTTTTGAAGCAGACGACTTGACGATTTTATCTTACGATTCAGTATTTCATATGAATCAGCTGCATCGTGCGTCGGGTTTGTCGAAGACTTTATTCCCAGATCAATGCGGCGTCTCCTCAGCAGTCTGCTCAGGTTTTACACTGTTTTCTGTCAGTGCTGTCAACTTTTAATCCTTAAAGACCAGCCTGCCGTTGGATCTGATCAGCTGCATACAAGAATATTAATGGGTTTTCTTTCTGACTGTCGAGGTCAAGATTAGGTCAGTTACAACTTGGTTGTATATTGACTTTGCGTGGAGAAATTAGAAAGAAAGCCTGTCCCTTTCAACCCTGGAATATGGTACAGATAATTAGTGTAGGTCCTGTGATATAATCCTAGGTGCCATATATTTAGCAGAATGGACGTACCCAACTTCAGTGATGGAAGAGTGAACTCGAGAAACTCAAGGCAGTGAATAAATCAAAGCACTGACAACACTCATGCCGACTGTCTCTAAATGCAGGCTGGTCATGAACGGGGACTTGAACTGATTCGTTTCAACTTAAGATGTTAGTAACTAATGCAAAAAAGGTATAGAACAAGATCAGCACCGTGTTCTTTGGCGTTTGATCCGAGTTTACATCGTTTGCCAGATCCAACATTTGATTCATGTGCAGATTTTACAGATAACACTTACATGTACCCAACACTGACAAACGACAAGGCTATGTTTGGGTTGATTGTTTGGCATTCGACCCAAAGTTGCTAATAAGAAAAGCGCTTCAGTGCTAATGTCTACGTGACTATCACTGACTCGTCAGAATAACTTTCTGTCTTGTAGAAAATAGCCGCGGTGAGATCAGGGTATTCCATAAGAAGGAAGAGGGTTATCCTGGAATCATAGGGTGAGCGTGGCAAACAGTGTAGACCAAGATCAGACGCTGCAGAACGCGTCTTCTTATCAAAATCTTCACTATTTGTTTGAAATTTCAGAGTTAAATGAAACAGTTTAAATCTCAGCCCAGGACTATTACTCCAACCTACACCCCGCACTCTCAGTGCTTTGGTTCTGAAACCAAACGATTGCAAATGCCCTTAAGCAAAAAATGTTAAATCAATCAACCGTGACGTCTGGTTACCAGTCCGCCGGCCACGTTGATCCTGTCTGCACAATATATTATCTTGTTCGCACAACTTAATATATATCAGTTAAAATTTAGTGCGAACAATATCTTGTCCGCACAAGATAATATCTTGTTCGCACAACTTCTCAAGCTCTATGTTGTGCAAACAAGATAATATGTTGCGCGAACAAGATAATATCTTGTCCGCACAAGATATTAAGTTGTGCAAACAAGATATTATCTTGTCCGCACAGGATAATATGTTGTCCGCACAACATAAATTATGTTGTCCGCACAAGATAATATCTTTTCCGCACAACATATTATCTTGTGCGCACAAGATAATATCTTGTTCGCAAAAATTAATATCTTGTTCGCACAACATATTAAAAAAAAATTCTTATCATCGCACAAAAACCGCAGCCACAGGAGATGACTTCTAGACAAGCATTTTTGCTTACTGTCAGATCCTGAATTCTATGATATTGGTTGTACTTTATATTTTGCATGTAAATGTTTGAAATAAATACTGTTTAACCCAAGATAGGTTGTAGACTCAGCTGCGCTTTTAATAGGCTCGACAAGTTTAAGCTTTTACAAGAAGGTTAAGTCTACGCTTTGTGTTGTCTGGTCATTTGTATGTCGTATTAACCCTGGTACACCTAGTGGTCCTTTTGGGGGAACATCGGCAAACAGTGAAATCAGATCAGACGCTGCACAAAGCGGCGTCTGATCTGGGCTACAATGTTTGTTTAAAATACGTAAGTACAATTTTGTAAAACTTACTACGGACAAAAATCTGACACCCCTAAAATTGGAAATGGACCCCTCCAAACCGTTTAGGTGGAATATTCCATTGTTATATATGGTTAATGTGCAAGTAAAATGATAGTGTAAAACAGATGAAGATTCGTAATGGTCACGTCAGTTTTGTAAACAAAACTACAAATAATCACCATGACAACGACTAGCACTAACGAAACGAAACATCCATAAGACAGGTAAACTTTTTTGTGTGGGGATGGGGGGGGTGGTTACGGCCCTTTCAAGATTATTTTACTCATATCGAGCCGATCGTTAATCAGAGGTGAACGAAAACCGGAGTACCCAGAAAAAAAAACACGTGACCTTCCGTTGCAGGACTTGGCGTCTCATATGTGACCCGGGCCAGACTCGAACCCCAGCGGTGAGAAGGTCAGCGCTCTTACCCACAATGGAAAATACGACCTACTTCCGCTTTGCAACCCATGTACGCTGCCATATTCTTCCAGAAAACTTGCGCTGTATCCACTGGCAAATCCACGTAAGACCCGGTATGCCTGTGAAAGCATTGACCAGTGTGTACATGTAGTCAATAAAGATGGGTTTATAAGATGAAAACAAGAGGACCATGATATCCTATATCGCTCACCTGAGCTAAGAGATTTACATGTGGGTCAGGGCTATAATTTGAACAATCTTGGTAGAGGTCCACTAAATGAAGCTTAATATCTAATATCATAAGCCTGAGCCTTCTGGTTTCAGATAAAAAAATCTTTAAGGATTTCCCTATATAAGCCTATGTAAAAGATGCGAGCCCTGGGGGGGGGGGGGGGGGGGGTTGGCATTTTTGGCCCCTAGGCTAGAATTTGAACAATCTTGGAAGAGGTCCACTAGATGAAGCTTCGTACCAAATATCAAAGACCTGTGCCTTCTGGTTTCAGACAAGAAGATTTTTAAAGATTTTCCCTATATAAGCCTATGTAAAACAAGTTGGACCCTTAGCGGGGGCATATTTGGCCCCAGAGCTATAACTTGAACAATCTTGATAGAAGTCCACTAGATGAAGCTTCATACCAAGTACCAAAGATCTGGGCCTTCTGGTTTCAGACAAGAAGATTTTTAAAGGGTTTTTTTTTTCTTTTTTTCTCCCTTTCCTTGCCATGACAACCTGAGTTCTGCATAGAATGGAATTTTTCGATCAACTTTGAGAGAGGACCATCCACAGATCATTTCTGCCAAGTTTGGTCAAAATCTGTTCAGTGGTTTAGGAGGAGATGTTATTTATCGAAATTGTGGACGGACATCCGGACGGACGAAGACCGATCACAATAGCTCCCCCGGAGCCTTCGGCTCAGGTGAGCTAATAAAGCCACGCCACCCGTCTGCAGTAGACGAGTATTAACATTATACCGCCTAGATCGCCGCCCCCGCCCATAGGGGCTTGAAGAAATATATGGGCTGCATGATGCTTCCACGCAGAGCTGAATCTGGCCCGCACACTAGTACTGGTAAACCGCTTAGAGGATCTAAGCCTGTCCAGGAACCGCGGTGCGAGGCGGACCGTCCATGCTAATAAACCCATTGGTTTCATTGGGCGACAGGGCTTGAGATGTCATTTCATCTCAATGTCGGGTAAAAGTCCCACAAAATTGGAAGCAACGTCTCCAAAATGACCTTTACAGTGTTGACGGGGACGTTAAACCTCAAATCAAACAAACAAAAAACCGCCTAGATCGCAAAACTGACGGGTTGCATTTGATCTAAATAGGGTTGACTAGGCCGTTACACGCCTAACCAAACCAAAAGAGAACCTTTATAACATATTCAACATAATACCTAACAAGTCAATAACGTGGAGTCGGCCTCGGCAGCTCAGTCGGATGCGTGCGTCCGCCTGATGATCAGGAGGACGCGGGTTCTATACCTGCCGGGTCGGCAACATTTTTTTCTGGAGATTGATCAGGAAATCTTTTCTACGGTCATTCTCTCCCTTCCGCTGATTCAAGAAGGGCAGTTGTCAGTTTCTGGCGAAACAATGTACTGGTTAACCGCTTACGTATAAGCCTGCCCAGGAAAAGTATGGATAGCTACACTGACGTAAAATAGTTTTGACTGGGCCGTTGAACTCCAATACAAGCAAACACACAAACAAAATCCTGGATTGGTTCACGTTCACCAGACGTAGTGTGTTTGTTTATGTCGGGATTTTACGCACCCGTCAATATTATTTTGGTCATTTTGGAGACGTTGCTTGCAATTTTGTGACCGCCATTGGGTTGAAATGACATTTCAAGCCCTACCAGATTGGCCACATTCGCTTTCCATACGACGCTATTACGATAACACATCTGTGTGACACAGTGAATTCTGTCATATCTTCAAAATTTGTTAGGTTTACTTATGAAAATTTGTGATACATGTATTATGCTTATTGTTACTCCTAACATAGGGTGTGGTGCTCGTTAGAACCACCTCACTGAGGCGGTTCTAACGAGTTCCCATAATCTATGTTTTGTGGCAAAAATAACTAAAACAATGTATACTCCTGTAAACCCCCACTTTTCTCTCGTATATCAAGGGGTGTTCATTACACGGACTTGTTAACCTGAAGAAATGCTTTCAAAACGACATCACATAGGACCATGATGCTTCGCTTCACCAGCCTCGCTTTGAAACGCACTATAGCCTGTTTTAACCATTTTTGTATCCGGCCCCCGCCCAACGGGGCTTGAAGAAATAGATCGGGCTGCATGATGCTTCCACGCAGAGCTGAAACTGACCGCACAGGAGTACTGGTAAACCGCTTAGAGGTTCTAAGCCTGCTTACGAAAAGTGGTGTGAGTCGGACCGTCCATGAATTTAAACCCTTTTTGTTTCATTGGGCGGCAGGGCTTGAGATGTCATTTCATCTCAATGTAGGGTAAAAGTCCCACAAAATTGGAAGCAGCGTCTCCAAAATGACATATACAGTGTTGACGGGGACGTTAAACCTCAAATCAAACAAACCAACAAACCCTTTTTGTACCAAATGGAATCTTCCTCCTTATATACAGCTGGTGTTCATTTCAAAATGTGGGGGTGTCAGGTTGTGTTTTCATCAAATGACTGAACTGGTTGCAAACAGTGGAGGCCCTGATCAGACACCGCGTTCTGCGGCGTCTGATCTGGGCCTGCACTGTTTGCCAGGGTACCCGTTTTAGGGTTTCTGGTACTAAATGGGTTAGATTACATATGTTAAAACATTTTATATTTTCAGGGGCATTTCTCATCCCTTACTTTATCTTCATGTTTCTCTGCGCATTCCCTCTTTTCTTCCTCGAGATGTCGTATGCACAGTTTTCAAACTTGGGGCCTGGCAAAGCATGGATCTGTGTACCCCTTCTTAGAGGTAAGTTAGTCATAAGCATAACGATACATGTAACTCATCCGTGGTGCATAGTACATTTTCTCATATCTCAAAAAGTGAAAAGTTGTGATATTTCTCTAGTTTTTACTTAGACATAACCTTTTATGACGTTTTGCGACGCCATTGGTCGTTTCCTTGGCGTTAGACGGAGTAACGTCTTTTTCATTCAAGCACTTTACAAAAGCAAGTAACTGCATGTGTTACAGTCAGCATGTTGGCGTGATTTCTTTAAACAATGGAGGAATGTTGACAAAATATGAAGGACGCAACAGTACTTAGTCGACTTCCAGTGTCTTAGAATCGAAATAGATCAGCTCTATTGCTTGATTGGTTGAGTAATATATCTCACTTTGTCGGTCAGTTGTAAGTAGATAATCTACCTTACAACCGACCTCCAAACAGTGTTATAATATAATTAAGGCGTAACTATACCACATTTAGTGACACAGAGGCCTTTCTGATAGATAATCTTCATCAGTGTGAACTCAACCCCAAAGTTATGAAACCGAAACGGATGATTGGCAAGACCCGGCAAAAACAGCACACCCCCCTCCGAGCACACACCGACCGACGTAGCTCATGAGACAGGTCAACTGGAGGCATCAGGCAAGAGACCCCCACCCGCGGACTTATAGGCGTCCCACACCGAGCAAACATGGCCCACGCTCCACGGAAGTCCCGGGCATCAGGAAGGAGATGCCCAAAGTAGCGAGACTTGTAAAATTTAAAATATAACAAAAAGTGGCAACCAAATCGGCTAAGATACATGTCTCACCTGACAAGTCAGTCTTAGTTTTAGAAAACTTAGAATTTTATACTGCAAAAATTAAAGATATAATATAGCTATTTAAATCAGTAGTAAATCAGTATAACTCAACAAATCACTGCTGGAGCTGATCTATTTCTTAAACGTCGTTTTCGTAATCAAGTTTGTAATGAAAACGACACAGGCAGTTATATTAACGGGATTTCTTTAAACTATGGCGGAAGATTGGGAGAAACTGAAGAATCAGAAGGAATCAACAGCATTTTCCATTACGAAAACACACCTATACAAATACATTATAAACTTGACCTCCGAAAAATCGAAAAATTTAAGATAAAAAATGGTGATATTTTTCTTACTCCTAACTTATTGTCGGTCTTTTTTATAAGTAGACAAATTACTCGCGCCACGCGCTTGTGATTTTATCTACAATACAACTTACCTCAAAATAGTGATATGTACGGAACCCGGGAAGGGACATGATTTTTTTTTATTTTATAAGTTGTGCGCACAAGATAATATCTTGTGCGGACAAGATATTATCTTGTGCGGACAAGATATTATCTTGTGCGGACAAGATATTATCTTGTCCGAACAAGATAATATCTTGTCCGCACAACATAATATCTTGTCCGAACAAGATATTATCTTGTGCAGACAAGATATTAACTTGTGCAGACAAGATATTATCTTGTCCGCACAAGATATTAAGTTGTGCGAACAAGATATTATCTTGTCCGCACAAGATAATATCTTGTCTGCACAACATAGATCTTGTGCGCACAAGATATTATCTTGTCCGCACAAGATATTATCTTGTGCGCACAAGATAATATCTTGTCCGCACAAGATAATATCTTGTCCGCACAACTTCCCAAGATCTATGTTGTGCAAACAAGATAATATGTTGTGCGAACAAGATAATATCTTGTGCGGACAAGATAATATGTTGTGCGAACAAGATCATATCTTGTCCGCACAAGATAATATGTTGTCCGCACAAGATAATATCTTGTCCGCACAAGATAATATGTTGTCCGAACAAGATAATATCTTGTCCGCTCAAGATATTATCTTGTTCGCACAACATAATAAAAATAAAAAATCATGTCCCTTCCCGGGTTCCGTAGATATATCACTCAATGAATCACTGTTAGAGCTTATCTGTTTCTTAAACAAAACTTGTTGTCACGACAATTTCAATGGGACAGATCCTGAGCTCAAGATCAGACCATAGGGGCTTGAATCATGAAAAAAAAAAAAAAAAATTTTTTTGGTACTATATTAGAGACAAGGGGGGAAACTTCGGCTCCATTTTTGGGGGGTTACCTCATTTTACCCAGTGTATCTTTTTCGCAAATGCAGTTTTTCACCTGCTTATTACGAATTATACAAGTTAAATATGTCCACTTTGCAACAATAATCCGCCTCTGTCTGTCACTTGCAGAAAACATGTTTTTCTCGCATGGATTAACTCAGCAAAGCAAAATTCGGCATAAACGTGTGACAAAAATTTTCAGGTGTTACGGAGGAAACTTTTTTCGCTTTCAACTGATGTCTTTCATTATAATGAACCTCTCTTGACCAATTTGAATCCAAAATGATGTATTTTCAGCTCTAAATTAAGATTTTACTACATTAACATCGCTTTATGTAACAGATCAAGAAAACAATCGTCGCGAAGCTTGGTTTTTCTGCTCATCCCGGGCTACTCTATCGATGAACTAACGACCGGAACGACCGGTGCTGTTTAATTTTTATACCGTTCGAAGTAGTGACAAATGAGCATTATCGCTATTTTTCTTCCATTTTCCACTAAACCCCAAGAGGGGACACAGACGTTGTATACTGCATATACTCCAGTTTTGAAGGCTGAAAGAGTACACAGTCACCATGTATTTACGGTAGGGTTCTTTAACCTGCACAGGGGATGGTTCTCCCTGCACAGAGGTCTCCAGTTAACGTCCAGATCCGAAGGATGATGCACTTATGACATTCATACCTGCAAAATTTATTATGCCAATGGAACGTGTTCTGACGCCGAAATTTCGTCACAGCTGCTGGGGATCGAACCTGGGACCTTTAGCATCTGAGGCACTGAGCAAGGTGGGTGGCTAAATTTAGGAAGGCAGGGATTAGCCGTAGTTATCTCCTTACCGGACTCAGAAAAAGTGAAATGCATTTTTTGTTGAAATCGTGGACGTTTTGTGCTATTTTCAAAACAGTTTCACTCGTGCTTGTGTAGACAGAAATAAAACAAGAGGACCCTGTATCGCTCACCTGAGCTAACAGATTCAAAGTTTCAGATAGTGCCAACCTTTACTGAAGGATTAATGGAGGGACATGGTGATGACAGAGTAAGCATTTTCTGCAAATCAAGTAGAATGTAACTCTATGATAAATAGGCTGACCTCACCAGTTTTCACACGCATCCAAGCTTTTATTCCTGACTTGCTAAGAAGATCCGATATAAACTGATGGGGCTATGGTGATGACAAGTTCAAAAATAAGCAATTAACTGCTGCAATCAAGGGGATGTTACTCTGTGACAAATAGGCAAACCTCACGAGTTTTCAAACTCCTCCGAGCTTTTCTGCCAGACTTATTTGTTTGTAAGTTTCATAAAGATCCGATCAAAACTGAAGGGGCAGCAGTGCTAACAAGTCGAAAATAGGCACTTTTAAGCAATCAAAGGCACGTAACTCTATGATGAATGTGCCGACTTGGCAGGTATTCAAACTCATTCAAGGTTTTATTCCCAGCCACCTTACATATAAGTTTCAGAAAGATCCGATCAAAACTGAAGGGGCTACGGTGATGATAAGCATTTTCCCATTGTAAGTTGGGACCTTGTGATTGCCATAGCAACCAAAGTTTTCATGCGATTTAAAAAAAAAGCTAATGTCATCAATGCCCCACCAGAGGCATGCTACAGATGAGAAATGATTGAGATCAACCTGCAGGCTGCAGAGATATAGCTGCTCAAAAGTGTGGACGGACGGACGGACGACGGAGGACCCACTATACTATATGCTCCCCTGGAGCCTTCGGCCCAGGTAAGCTAAAAAAACAGCCAGCTTGTTAAAATGCCACCAATACGTAAATGTTCAAAATGATGCAGCATGGAAACAATGTGTTCCCTATTGCAACATATTCCTTTTTATGTTTTGAAATTTTGATCCTGGGTCGCTAATGGCCAGTAAATGACAATAAGCACTATTTAGGTTGGGCCCATTGGATGATTTAAGGGGACAGAACCCCTACAGTGCGTCACACACATGCTCTCTCATCTGCGAGTTTCTGAAGTGGACGCTTCTATTTATGAATTCGGCCAAATCCATTGATGTAGGGACTTGGGTAAGAAGAAAACACTGCTCGATTCTTCTGCTCAGCAAGTTTGTATTAATCTGAATAGGCACCACAACTCACCACAACACGGCAAACAAAAAAGGTCAGAATAAGCTAGAGCATATCAACCTTGATTTTTTTTCTGGGGGAGGTGGGGGGGTGAGGGGGGGGGGGGGTGTGGAGCGGGGATCATTTTACGGTCCTTTCGAGTTTATTTCACTCATATCGAGCCGATTGTTAATCACATGTGGTCGAAAAAAAAACACAAAAAAAACACCAGGCCTTCCGTTGCAGAACTCTTGAATGCCTTAAAATTTAAAATAGATGACTTTTATGAAAGGTTTGATTGTGAAGTGCTTAGATCTGTTGAAAAAGTACTTGTATTAGCCTAGAGTGTATTGTAAAGTAAGTGAGAAATGGGGCCTTTTCAATATACAGGACATTTAATTTTGGTGCTTTTGAGTAAAGCGGCATTCCAATCTTAGTGTTTCTCGACCAGGCTATTAAAAGGTTATAAAACGTTTTTAATGCTCAATTCAGTCGAGCGTTAAATTTGTAATGCTCGCTATTTTTAAATACTATAGTTTATCAACGACCTTTGAGAGTTCAAAGTTTAAGCGTGACAAGTCTATTCCATTTTTTAGGGGAAGCAGGTTTCGGATAACTTTTTTTTTCTCAGGATTTTACAAATATTAATCAATGTTTAGAGATTGTCTTTAGAAGTCATGGCCGAGTGGTTAATACGATGTACTGCGAGTCACACTAAAAACATTTCAGACGAGGTTCGAGTCTCAATGGTGCATATTTTTTTTTATTTTTTTTTTTATTTTTTTTTTTTTTTTTTCATTTTTATTTTATCTTTTTATGTGTAAAGCACTGTTCTTTATTTTTCATATTTACATCCTTTATATTTTGTTTCCTTTGTTTTATTTTCAACAATGATATTTTATGTCATTGTAAATCTTTTCTGAAATGCCGGCCTCGGCAGCTCAGTCGGATGCGCGTCTGACTGGTGATCAGGAGGACGCGGGCTCGATACCTGCGGGGCTCGGCAACATTCTTTCCTGGAGATTGATAATGAAATCTTTTCCATGGCCATTCCCTCCCTTCCGCTGATTCAAGAAGGGCAGTTGTCAGTTTCTGGCGAAAGAATGTGCACTGTGTAGGTTAACCGCTTACGTATAAGCCTGTCCAGGAAAAGGGTGGATAAGTAAACTGACCGGCTCAGAAATGACCTAAATAGTGTAAAACCCCATTACAAACAAACAAAACTCTTTCAGATACATTTCAACAGAGCATTTGCCTTCACTGACGGCTATGAACGTACGTTCAATCATAGTATCATTTTTGATAATACTCCTAGAATCCGAGCTGAAACAATTCGCTTCGCTTATGCTCGTTCCATCTTTTCAATGAAATGAATATACTTCAAGTGTGATGGCCCCGCCAAACGAGGCTTGGAGAAATAGATCGGTCTGGACGATACTTCCAAGCGGAGCTGAAACTGACGGCACATAAGCAATGGTAAACCGCTTAGTATGTCCGAGCCTGCCCAGGCAAAGTGGTGCGAGTTTGACCGTCCATGCTTATAGACCCGTTTAGTTTTATTAGCGGGGAGGGCTTGAGTTGTCATTTCATCTCAATGTCGGGTAAAAACCCTACAAAACTGGAAGCAACTTCTCCAAAATTGACGGGGACAATAAACCTCAAATCAATCAAACAAACAAACATCTCGTGTGATCCAATTTCATAGGTACGAAAAATGTTCAGGAAATGTAAAAATAAAACAATAAAAAAAAACCTCAGCTAGATTCGAACCCTAGATCTCCAAGATGGTAGACGCGTTACCAGACTGTCTCGACTAGACGTCATTCTGGTTACATGAAGCGTAAGATTAAGAATATGACGGTAACTATCGCCCAGTGTAAAAATACTCACAACATGCGATTTACCTAAAACACGGACGAGTCCAAAATTAAAAGTGCAGTCACGTCTCACTGCGTTTTGAAAGACTATAACAGTTCAACAATTTTCCTGTTTAGATTTGTTTGTTGATTTGAGGTTTAAAGTCCCCGTCAACACTGCAAAGGTCATTTTGGAGACGTTGCTTCCAATTTTGTGGTACTTTTACTGACATTGAGATGAATTGACATCTCAGGCCCTGTCCCCCAATGAAACCAAAAGGGTTTATAAGCATGAACGGTCTGACTCGCACCGCTTTGCCCGGGCAGGCATAGATTCTTCGAGCGGTTTAGCAGTACTCGCGTGCGGTCGGTTTCAGCCCTGCTTGGAAGCGTCACGCAGCCCACATATTTCTTTAAGCCCCAATGGGCAGGTCCGAAAACTTTAAAGAATGCGTTTTGAACTGCACAAATATACAGAAATTAATAAGCGATAAAGCACATTCACACCAATGTAACACAACAAAATGTCAGTATTTTAATATTCATACCTCCTGAAGAATATCGTCATCATTTTCCAGTGAGCCGCTAAAGTTTGTGTCTAAAGCATCCGTTTACATGTAAAGTGCTACGCATGAAATAAAAACCAGTACATGTACATTTCATGACCTGCATTCTTTGACACTTGACAGCAGTTTGATGACAAATTGAATGTCCATTTCATTAAAAGTTGATAAGGACATGTCATTCTGACTGTTAAAAATGTACATTTAAGGGGAAACTGAGAAGCTGCTCCCCTAATTGCATGGATAACAAAACATGCTACAGAAGACGGTTTTGAGAACAAAATTACCTCGGGCTCAATGTGGGTGTTTTGCAATGACTGACATAAAGAGATAGCTAATAAACCCTAGAGTGAGCAGCGATATGAGGTTAAGAAAACAAACACTTAAGAAATGAAATTTATTTTTCTGCTGTTCATGACAGTACGAACGCAGTGGGTTGTATGCAAAGTAAGTGAACCCCGAAGGGGTTCATGTAAACTTTGTTAGCGACTCGCTGTCGTTCATATTTTCATGAAAAGCAGAAAAATTAAGTTTATTGTTTTATAATAACATTCTATGCCCCTCATCACTGGGCGAAAAACAATGCTTATAGGGCAAACTTTTTAAACTGAAAAACATTTACACGCCATTTTACTACAAAGAGAGGAACAGGGTTGACCTCACCAACGCCCGTAGAGAACCATGGTTAAGAATGACGTCACTTGATGTCACGGAAAATCATGTGACTCGATGCGTTCACGGAAGTATGAACTATACTGTTTTCTATGTGTTTACATTACATTTTTATTTATGAGCCGGATAAATTCCATACCCTATCAGTTGAGCATGAAAAAAAAGTTTTATAATCATTGGGCCAGGTTGGTGCAGTTTAGGTCTGTACACCGTTCTTTCTACCTCTGGAATGAACAGTACACAATATTTCCATACCCCTCTACTTAATCTTTAGACCACCACAAATTTAATCCAAATATCTGAGAGAGAGAGAGAGAGAGAGAGAGAGAGAGAGAGAGAGAGAGAGAGAGAGAGAGAGAGAGAGAGAGAGAGGGAGCAGCAAACATTAGACAAAATACATGTTGAAACGCCTTTTCCTTGGTTTCCACTTATCACAAAGAAAAAAAAAGAAGGAAAAGTCCAACAGGTCTATTGACAACAAAACAGCCATTGTTATTTAGGTTAGAACACACGCTTAAAGTCGTCAGTCATTCCGACCACTATGAATTCAAATTTGTAAAACAATATTCAAGTTATTTCTAGCGTATCTCTTTTAACTAAAAATCTGAACCGTTTGGCTTAACACTGCTGCATTTTTTTTATTTATCTTTTATTTTTTGCTTAGCTAACCGTCGCCGTGTACCGGGAACGAGCGTTTAAACATAAGGTGACGACGTCATGTACACAGCGGCCCCCGCCCAAAGGGGCTTGAAGAAATATATGGGCTGCATGATGCTTCCACGCAGAGCTGAATCTGCCCCCCCCCCCCCACTAGTACTGGTAAACCGCTTAGAGGATCTAAGCTTGTCCAGGAACCGCAATGCGAGGCGGACCGTCCATGCTAATAAACCCTATTGGTTTCATTGGGCGACAGGGCTTGAGAAGTCATTTCATCTCAATGTCGAGTAAAAGTCCCACAAAATTGGAAGCAACGTCTCCAAAATGACCTTTACAGTGTTGACGGGGTCGTTAAACCTCAAATCAAACAAACGTCATGTACACACGTTCTTTAGCACCCTGCCAAAAATACATAGATTTTATACGATACCCGTTGTGCAAGAAACTGACAAACATTTCCCCTTCCCGAGCTCTCTAGCAATCTCCTCGATAACGTGGGTTGTGCCCGCCCCAGCCTGGACATAAACAAGGCAGTTGGGCCCAGTTGGGTTATTTTATTTCCTTTTCTGCGCATGTGTCAAAAAAGTTACAGCGGCTGATTGGAAGTTGACCGCAAAGCGATACAATACAAAATTCCCAGAGCACAGCCCATTATACGTAGAAACACCATCCAGTTATCTTATCTGCGTAATACGCGTATACGTAGTCCTAGCAGAATATGTTACATTGACAAAATAAATCCAAGGAGAAATCAAGGCTATCACACACATTTTAACAGATCGGACTTAGTTTCCGAAGTTCCGGATTATATCTGTCCTGCACGTCCCGTTTTTTAAACACGACGATTATGGCAAGCGCCCGGGTTTCTGTACCGATCATTGACAGAACACTGCGGAAAGCGAAGCAAAAGTTGGAAAATCTATATTAAGAGCTGCGAGTACATCTTTTTGGATTCAAATTGGCAAAGCAAGCTAAAGTTAAATGAAAGAAAACGGGTGAAAGTGAAAAAAGTTCCCCCCGTATCACTAGTTCGGTTGTGATTGATGAAAACCTGAAAAATTTTGTCACACGTTTATGCCTAATTTTACTTTGCTGAGTTAATCCATGCGATAAAAACATGTTTCCTGCAAGTGGCAGACAGAGGCGGATTATTTTTGCAAAGTGGACTTATTTAACATGTATAATTCATAATAAGCAGGTAAAAAACTGCATTTGCGAAAAAGATACACTGGGTAAAATGAGGTAACCCCCTAAACATTGAGCCGAAGTTTCCCCCCCCCCTTGTCTCTATTATAGTACAAAAAAAAAAAAAAAAAAAAAAAAAAAAAAAAATTTTTTTTTTTTTTTTTTTTCATTTTTTTTCATGATTCAAGCCCCTATGATCAGACGGATTAATAGAGATATTCAAGAATATTGTCATTATTTAATACTCCAAGAAATAAATTTTGTAGATATTTGTTAGAATCGCCTCAACGAGGCGATTCTAACAAATATCAACAACATTTGTTTCTTGGAATAATTAAGGGAAAACGTCCTTCATTAAGTAATATACTACTCTTTATTGGGGTGAGAAGCCTCCGTGGGGTAGTGGTTATACTTCTTGCCTTGTAAACCAGGGGGCGCAGGATCGATCCCGGGCTTCTCCAGACTTTCGGATGAGTCTTAAAATCGAGGTCCCGTCTCCGTATGACCTTAGCTGTTGGTTAGACGTAAAACTCTAACACTCACTCGCTCACTCACTTTTTATTGGGATTCTTTAAAGCGACAAAATCGCTATACTTGCAAATTACTGTCGTTATAGCCAGGGTCCTCTGTACTCATAAGAACTGCTTCAATGAGATGATTCTAAAGCGCACCCACAATATTTGGAGCATAAATATAATATATTAATTCGTCCAAGGAAAATGAAGCATTTAGATGAGGGAAAACCGGTGTTTTTCTAACTGACCTGCGTTCAACGTTTGACGCCGCTGGCACTGCCGCTAGAAGTTGAACATAGCTTTCAGTGCATTCTGACATTCTTAAATGTTTGAAAAGTGGCTTAAAGGCTTAAAGCCTTTTTCTTTAATAAATATCAGTTTTTTTGGTTTGTTGAATTCCATGTGGTAATTTTTTATAATATATTACCTTGTATATACGTGGCCCCCGCCAATCGGGGCTTGAAGAAATAGATTGGGCTGCATGATGCTTCCACGCAGAGCTGAAACCGACCGCACATGAGTACTGGTAACCCGCTTGGAGGGTCTAAGCATGTCCAGGCAAAGTGATGCGAGTCTGACCGTCCCTACGTATAATCACTTTTGGTTCGTTTTGGCGGAAGAGCTTAGGATGTCATTTCGTCTCAATGTTAGTAAAACTTCAACAAAATTGGAAGCAACGTTACCAAAATGACCTAAGTAGTGTTGACGGGGACGTAAAACTTTAATTCAGCAAACAGAATTGTATATGTGGCAGGCAGCAAAAGTTGTGGATATTAAATTTTGTTAGAATCGCCTTAGCGATGTTATCAAACAATTGACCCGCACATGACTATTCTCCGAAGTGTGTGTGTATTGAAACCTTCTGCGGCTTCTTGCCTAAACTAACTCAACATTCTAACTCAAGGTCTCTTGTACATGTATGTGGGCAGAAAAGGCTCCGGCGAGACTGCGCTTATGCGCAGACTCGCCAGAGCCTTTGCTGCTCGTATACGTGAATAAGAACTCTTTTCTCACATGCTGGCTCAACGTTTACTCTTCAGGTATTGGCCATGGGATGGTTGTCTTGACAGGCATCGTTTCAGTCTACTACAATGTGATCTTATCTTGGGCAATCTACTACTTCGCCATGTCATTCAATTCAGTGTTACCATGGAGCAACTGTAACAATGACTGGAACACAGACAAATGCTATCTCAGAATCGCACCAAATACTACAACAAACGATAACCAGACTGTTTTAAATAGCACAGTGACGCAAGCGGAAATCTTTGTGAACCAATCGTATTCCAGTTTTAACGGAACCAGACAATTGAGTTATGACGTCACCATATCAACTATTTCTGTAAATAGTTCTGTGAGACGAACACCAACAGAAGAATTTTGGGAGTAAGAGAAAATCAGGCACATCATACATGTATTACATTTATCCAATTAGTTTTATTGCACTTGCTCATGAGGTTTGGCAATGTCTTTTATAACATATATAAGCTAAAGTAGAAGTGGAGGCAATGATCAGGAATCGATACAATTTTTGGGAGTAAGAGAATTCTCTGGATATTAACCCACAGCTCCCATCAGAGACACCAAAGGGAAAGAAACACAAACAAGAAACAACAGACCCTAATGGAAACTTCAATAGCGGAAAGCCAAAAGGACAGTTACTTTCCCACAAAAGGCTATCCAAAATAAACTAATATAAGCAACACAAACACCCAAAGACAAACCATAACAAAAATAAACCGCGACAGAAGAACCGCCTTGAAACGGTCAGCGGAAACGAATTCCACTGGGGGGCTTAAATCGATTTTACGTGGCCACAAACCTCGCCCTTACTTCCGTCGCGATTAAGACAAATATTTTGTTCAGTCCGCTGTAAGGCCTCCTAACTCATCAGTGCAACATCTCCGGGAACACAAAAATCTAACAACCACAGAGATGAAACATCGGTGAGGATATCAAAATATCCGAATGGAAATACAATTAAGAGCATATTTTTAAATGTATACTCAGCAAAAGTATAAAGGACACTGACCACAATATTTACAGTTTTAGTACAAGTTAAAATTTCAATTAAGGTCAAGTCAAAATCTGGTCATTTTAAAATTGTATCATGAACTTGCATTTGAATTGATTGAGACATTACAAAAGTATAGGGGTTGACGTATCTAAGTCTAAGGTCATTTTTAAACATCGCGGGCTAATAAAATGTAGGGTGACTTGCTGGGCCTGTCTTTGAATGAATAACATTGCCCCGGGTGCTAGAATCAGATTAGGATATTACTGGGCATTCAAATTGCATCCACTACAATAAGCACCCCGATTATACTGCCCAACACCATAACAATGCCGCCACCAAAGCACCAAAGCGTTTTTTTTAAGAAGGACTCGGTCATCAGCAAATCGCTCTTCCATCCTACGGTAGAACTGCTCACGGCCAGCTGTGTGACTTAAGTTAAACCTAGTCTCGTCTGTAATACAAAAATGATCCAGACGTCGGAACCTTCAAATGACGTCGGCAATAGTTCACACAGGCGGCTCTGTTGGCCCTTGTCAAAATTTGCCCGTAGTAAGGAAATTTGAAAATACTTGAGGGTCACTGATGAGGCCTAATTGGCCGAAACTAGCTAGTCTGGCCAAGAAAACATGTACACTTCATATTTTCCAGTTCTGTGGAGTATTCCTTGCTTCCAAAGGATTACTCTTTTATAGAACATTTCTAAGCACATACTGACATGTACCTAACATTAACGTACTACGGGCGGAAATTCCGTGACATTGGCTGGAAGGAAGCTTGTCGCAAGTCCGTTAACGTTACATAGCATCTTGACGTGAGGCCTACCGCTGTTAGATCGGTCCCTTATATTATCAGTCCATGGAAACGATCGACCAACTTCTGTATAGTCCTTCTTGTACAGCTGAAGGCTCAGCTAAGCGCACATAATATTTAGCCAACCTTAAGCATCGTACCTTTGGCCTTATTTAAACGCGGCTTGCTGCTGAAAAAATGTGGTTTTCTTACAAGACTTGTGTACACAGCAAAATAATTATCGAGTCATACACATGGCGTTTTTGCACTTTGAAAGAAGGGTCGTAGGTTCGACCCCGGGCTTCTCCAGACTTTTGAATGAGTCTTTGAACCGAGGTCCCGTCTCCGTATGACCTTCGCTGTTGGTGAAACGTAAAATTCAAACACACACATACACATCACTTTGAAAGAAGGAATATGGCTGATGGGTATATCGTTTCAACACAGTTCATTGCATAAAGAACGTGCCACCTGTAAAAGCGTGAATATTTTGGTAATGACCACATGGACGGACACGTGACCTGGTAGACCAATTAGGTTATTCTGATGAACCGTGGCTCATGCAAATATAGAAAAAGTCTACCTAAATATCGAAAAAGTAGTTCCTGTAATTACCGAACTAAAAGTAGTTCCAAGTAATGAAAAAATGTCAGGATGTGGAAAAAATCTTATTGTGACCTTATAGGCACGGGAACAAATTTAGCGATATCTAATTATGACCTATTTTGATTCGTCTTTAGTAATACTGTCCGTCGAGGAATAGTTGACAGTGACGTCACGACTTGTTTTTAATCTGAACAATGCAAAGCTAACGGTAAAATAGTTCAAATAGTCAGCTACGTCACTGCCAGCTATTTGTTGGCGAACTGTACGTATATATTAGCCATATTATTATTTTCCGTTTTAATTCCATGAAATATCATTAATACTCTTTAATAGCATCATCAACCAGTCAAATCTAGCCAAAGCACCTCCAAGATATCCCGATCACACACGTACAATCGACACTTTTATTTCTTTGCTTTTTTCTTAATTCCAACTTAACGTTGAAGAGTTTCCCTGTAGAAAAAAAAACACATCATATGAAAACTCCGAAATACTGAAACCCTGGTTTCAAAGAGCACATTTTGTTTTTGTTTCATGGCTGCATAGAAAGAGTCTCAGGTACTTAACCCAGCGAGGCTCGAACCAATTACCTTTAGTACCGAACGCTCTAATGCTTCCAAGCAGACATAGTCTGCTGACTCCAAAAACAGACATTTCTTTCAAAGTTTTTTTTTTATATGTTTCATTTTTACTTATTTTTTTCTGTAAGTGCGGATTACTTTAGAAATTTTATTTTATGAGTAGTTGATGCCTGGTGATTTGTCTTTGGCTTGACTCTTCGTGGTCTTCCTGGTGGTTTACTATAGCTCCAGCTTACAGTGTGTGGAACAAGCTACGAGCCTTTATCTTTAATTGGTCAGAGTTATTCAATTTTGAGTTGTATTTCGGTTTGCTCTAATTTCATGTTATTCTGAGATGGTCTATTGACTGAGTTTGTATTAAACCTTTAGGAGGACCAATTATTTTGTGTGTTGTAAATAATATTAGAACCTTGAGTAAAGGTTGGGCCCATAGAGTCGATTTCAACTTCCCAGTGGTTCTCGTTAATGACCGACCTCAGGCGGTGGTTCTAATGCTGTTTATTTTCAATGTAGCTTTATCGGATTTTCCGACGGGGCTCCTCATGTTGTATGTGCTTATGGTTGTGTATTATCATTATTTATTTATATATTTATTTATTTATTTTTCGTTAATTGTGCTTGTTGCGCCTTGATAACCTCATTACGAAAACACGCCTGTACAAATACATTGTTTCCTTTATCGCCGAACCATGAAAATTTTAAGATGAAAATTTTTGATATTTTTCTTATTTCTGCTCAAAATATAGATTGTTGGTACTCGTTAGAACCGCCTCATTGAGGCGGTTCTAACGAGTACCCACAATCTATATTTTAGAGCAGAAATAAGAAAAATAAGGTTTATCCCCGTAAACCCCAGTTTTACTACATAAAAGTTGGGTTCAAGGGGGTCAAAATTATATAGGCGTGTTTTCGTGATGTTGACAGGGGTATTTATTTGACGGACGTGTTAACTTGAAGAAATATATGGGCTGCATGATGCTTCCACGCAGAGCTGAATCCGACCCGCACACGAGTACCGGTTAACCGCTTAGAGGATCTAAGCCTGCCCAGGCAAAGCGGTGCGCACGAGTCGGACCGTCCATGCTTATAAACCCTATTGGTTTCATTGGGCGACAGGGCTTGTGATGTTATTTCATCTCAATGTCGGGTAAAAGTCCTACAAAATTGGAAGCAACGTCTCCAAAATGACCTTTACAGTGTTGACGGGGACGTTAAACCTCAAATCAAACAAACAAACAAACAAACAAACAAAACTTGATGCTAGTCAAACTTAATTTATGTGGTAGAAACATTACATTTTCCTGATTTTCGTGAGTTCCAGGAGCTACGACGCTTGTGAAAATTGATGTAAAATAGAAGTGGAGGCAATGATCAGGAATCGATACAATTAACCCAGAGCTCCCATCAGAGACACCAAAGAGAAAGAAACACAAACATGAAACAATATACCCCAATGGAAACATCAACAGCGGAAAGCCAAATGGACAGTTACTTTCACACAAAATGGCCAATAGGCTATCCAACATAAAATAATATAAGCGACACAAACACACAAAGACAAACCATAACAAAAATAAACCACGACAGAAAAACCGCCTTGGAATGGTCAGCGGAAACGAATTCCACTGGGGTGGGGGCTTAAATCGATTTTACGTGGCCACAATCCTCGCCCTTACTTCTGTCGCGATTTAGACAAATAATTTGTTCAGTCCGCATGAAGGCCTCCTAACTCATCAGTGCAACATCTCGTACGTGAACACAAAAACATCAAACAACCACACAGAAGAAACAACGGTGAGGACTCGACAGCAAGAAACCACTGAAATGCCGGAGCAAAAGAAAACAAACAGTAAGACTCCGATGGGCCCAACCAGAGACAGAGTACAAGGCACAAACCAACGTTACATTGAATTAGATCGCTCTAATTCTCAGTAAGCCTTTACGCTGGAACCGTCATAGAATATGAGGCCTGACCCACCGGCGTACAATTAAAGAGGGAAGCAAAATTGTCAACCGTGATTAGATTAACTACCATGCATGCAGTCTGTCGTATAACATTCATGTTTTATCCAATCTTTTTATATCGAAGAATGATTTTACGAACTTGGGTGCTGAAGTCATTGCGGTTATATATTTTTCTGAATTAATATACTAAGCTCCATATAATTCGGTTCCGATAGACCTTGTTGCAAAAGAGATTTAAGTCCAATATTGAATTTTGAAATTAAATCAGAATGATGTATATAAAATTCTGAAAAGGCTTTGCGTAGTTTATGGTACCGAAAGCCTACCTATTACTTTTCGAATTCAACCTACATTTCTTGGTAAATGAAAAGCCATATTATTTGAAAGAATTTTGATCATTTAAAGTTATTAAATGGAAACAAAACATACCATTTCGGCATACCATTAGGTACCATAACTCAAACTGTCGAAGTCGACATTAAACTCCCTTTTTGAACTCGATTTTTAACTGACGGTAGGCCAATGATTAAATGTTACGTGAATGACGCTAACCGGCAAACAACAGAACAACAGAACCGTAAAAGTTGTCTTTGGATTCAAATGTGAAGGTATACATGACAGCATGAAGAAATGAACATTTTGTTTTTATAATTAGTTGTCAAATAATTTCCACATGCTGTTTGTATGTTCTGATATCTTAAATGTATATCATTCAGGGTATCAAAAAGCATTTTAGGACAAATATGTTCTATGAAAGGGTTATCCTTTGGAAACAAGGGCTACACCACAGAATTGAAAAGAATGGAGTATTCAAGTTTATCTGGGCCGGCTAGCTAGTTTCGGCCAAATGCGCCTACAGGATATTTTGTGATATTGTGTTCTTGAAGTAAAACCAACTCTCGTTGTCTCAAACCCCAAAGACTCGATTTTTTGTTTGAGCTAAAAGCAATAAAAGATAAACGATATTCAAATATAAGGGATATACGCAGCAGATTAGCAGCTCAAAATTTAGCTGTCTTCCTCTCTGCATTCATCTATGCATCCATCCATCCATCAATTTTAAGTCAGAGATATCCGTATTTGAGATAATGAGACCGCATTGCGTCATTGGAGCTAACGGTATGATTTTATCAATTGTGTCAGTAGGCTATATTGCTGATTTTGTCTACCTAGTGCACAGAATACATAAAACAGTTTAGCATTGTGCAAAATAGAAAGAAAAGGCCGCGATAAATAAAACCAGCCATCCCAAACAAAAGAAAGACTTAGTGACATAAATGTGAATACACAAAAACAAAAAAGAAACACACACATTCACACACACACACACACACACACACACACACACACACACACACACACACACACACACACACACACACACACACATGTACAAAACAACAATATCATGCTATATACCAAAACAAAAGGGAAATACTTGGTGACATTTAGAAATGTTAAAAACCTACCACCCCGTGCAACAACATAAATATTGACAATGAACGATCTTAAGCAAATGTTTGAAATGCAACTGTTTACGTGTTTTTGTTCTATGATGGCTTATACGAACGAGCGATCTTGGCTCTGAACTGACGTGTGCAGATACAGCATGGTTGTTGATGCCTTTGCTCTGGCTTTCCTGTTTGGCTTCATTGATTCATTTTGCTTCTTGCTCCCGAACACCCCTTCTTATTAAGCCTGTGCGGTTTGTACTTACGACTCAGTTGTTATGTTGGTCCTTTATGGTTGTCGATAAGATTGATCTTGTATCGCTTCTTCTGACGACCATGGGGCGTTATTCCACCTGTAGTTCTTCATAAAGGATTTTCTTCGGCAAATGCTCATCAGGCATTCAGATAATATGGCCTCTCCATCTTAATTGGACCGGTTTTATACGAGTATCTCCACTTAGCATCTTTGCCCTTTTCAGGACTTCTGTGTCTGAATCCTGTCTTGGACAGTAAATGTTGGAACATCTTTTGCCTCGCCTAACACCTCTGTCTGCACCTAGGATTTTCGGGGGTTCTGGTTTTACGACCCTTTCAAGATTAGTTAACTTAATTCGAGCTGATCATCAATCAGAGGTGGGCAAAAACCAGAGTACTCGGAGACAAATCACCTGACCTTCCTTTGCAGAAGTCCATCTGGAATTTATCTTGAAACCTTCATAAGTTGAAAAGCTCCCTTCAAAGCGTACCTTATAGGTAAACTATTATATTGTCACCATCTTGGAAAACATCTTTGAGCATGACACAAAACATCATGCTGGACAGCGTTGGCGCTTGTACACAGACTTGCTTGACTCCTTTGGTCACATGGGATTATTCAGAAAACTTTCCATCCCGGACCCGGGCAGGTATACCATGGTAGAGCTGCTGCACCATTTTTATGAACTTATCCGGACATCCAAACTTAGATATTTAGTGTATTTGACTGTCCAAGCTGCCCATGTTTCACATGCGTATAATAGTGTTAGCAGCACCACAGCTCTGTAGACCTCCACCTGACCAAACCCTTCCACTTAGTCGGCCAAATGCTGCGCTAGCTTTGGCAGTCCTGACATTGATTTCACCACCATGACTGTACATAGGTCTTTGACAATGTGCTCCAAATGTGCGTGACCTTGTCTACAACTTGCAACGGATTTCCTTTCACTGCGATGGTAGTCTCCTTGTAAGGCTTTCCTGGTGCTGGATGATATACCACTTCAGGCTTTTAATGCTGACTCTGAGATCATAGCTGTCACATAAATCAGATATAATTGTTCCATATTTTTGCATCCTTCATGTTGGAAAACCCTATGCCATTTCACCAGCATCAGGCAACTCGTTATAACGCATCTGTCTCCACCTTGGAAGTATCTTGCAATCTTCTTAGACTGTAAAATTCCCTATCAAAGGGAGGTAAACTATTGTCACCATCGTGATAAACATATCTGAGCATTGATGAAAACATCATGCTGAACAATGCTGGCGCTAGTACAAAGTCTTGTTTGACATTAGTCACATGGAATTGATCAGAAAGTTTGTATTCTAGGACCCGAGCAAGTATACCATAGTGGAATTGCCGTACCATGTTTATGAACTTGGCCGAAAAAAAACAACATTTTGTTATAAGTTTTAAAGTCCCTTACGACTGATTGTGTCAAATGTTTTTGTAAGATTGAGAAAGGTCCTGTAGAGGTTCACATTCTGTGCCAAGTATGTCTTTTGAAGCAGCTTTGCTGTGAAGATCATATCAATTTTTCCTCTGTTCTTCCTGACAGAAGCCCCTGGCTTTGTTTCTTCAATCGGTTTGCAATTATCTCACCGGTATTAAATTGACAAAGTGTACATTCTTTCGTTAAAAACTGACCACCGACCTTCTTGACTGTACGAATCGGACCGTCCATGCTTATAAACCCTATTGGTTTCATTTGGCGACAGGGCTTGAGATGTCATTTCATCTCAATGTCGGGTAAACAAAATTGCCAAAAATTGGAAGCAAAGTCTCCAAAATGACTATACAGCGTTGACGGGGACGTTAAACCTCAAATCAAACAAACACAAAATAAACGAATGTTTTGTTTACTCATTGGAATCGCCTCATTGAGGAGATTCTATTGAGTGTAGACAACATGGACCCCACCCATCGGGGCTTGGAGAACTAGATTGGGCGACGCAGAGCTGAAAGCGACCACACATGAGTGCTGGTATACCGCTTAGAAGGTCTAACCCTTCCCAAGCAAAGTGGTGCGAGTCGGCCCGTCCATGTACATGTATATAAACTATGTTGGTTTATCATTTCACCTCAGTGTCGGGTAAAAGTTCCACAACATTGGAAGCAACGTCTTCAAAATGACCTAAATAGTGTTGATTGGGACGTTAAACCTCAACCCAAACAAACAAGTGTACACAACATAAGCGTTTTAAATATTAAATCAGAAAAAAAAAAATCTTTAAGGGGAATGGGTACATCTTCAGGGGCGGCGACTACTGCAGAAGTGTTTTTTGTCACCCATGTCAATAGGGGTCAACTCTTAACGGAACGAATTTGCTCCCGAGATGCAAATTCTTTTTTTCTTTAAGAAGAGACCCATTTTAGTGGGCCTGAGCCGATAGAAAAGTAAATAGGATGTCTCGAAAGTTGTCTGCCTTTGAAAAATGTCCGCCTTTGAAAAATGGCGGAAAAAATGTGCTAGGTGTTCCCATTCCCCTTAAATCCAAATATACATGTATGTATATCTGTTGATATTGAAAGAATTCTCTTGGCACTCAAGAACGAGATCGAGTTAGCCGTGGTGAACGAGATATCCTTGTTCAATTTATTGACGGTTTGTCGTATTCTGATTGGGGACATGTTTTCATGTGTGATTAACATTTTCGATTATGAATCTTTAGAACTATTTCATTAGAGATTTTTCCCATCTCTAGAATCATGTTACTCGTATTTATGGGTTTTCTGCACACAGCGTCCTCTGGTCAAGGACCACCTTTGGGACTGTTCAAGATTAAAATAAGCTTTTTAAAGCAGAATTCGTCTTAATATTAGGTGGTCTTAATAGCGGAAGTTTAGTGTATAGTGTGTATACGACCCGAAACAGCTCTGTCACAGACAATTTATCATGATCCCAAAAATGTTAAAGTCATCAAAGTTCGACTGGGCGAGTATAATGTTACGTGTACAAAACTACAATTCGCTGTTCTTTTGCAGGTTTAATGTCCTTGAACTGACAGACGGTATTGAACACCAGGGATACTTAAGATGGCAGCTTGCTCTGTGTCTCCTGGGTGCTTGGATTATTGTCTTCCTGTGTCTCATCAAAGGAATCAAATCATCTGGCAAAGTATGTCCATTAGTGACAATCGTGTTACATAGTGCATTCTTTTATAACTACAAAACTCATTACGAAAACACGCCTATGCAAAGGCATTGTAAATTTCATGGCCGGAAAAAGGAAAATTTTAATATGAAAAATTGTGATATTTTCCTTATTCCTGCTCAAAATATCAAAATTTAATGGGCCCCGTCAAGCGATTTTGGTACTTATCACCTATGCGAGCAGCGAAGGTTCAGGCGAGCCTGCGCATCCGCGCAGTCTCACCAGAACCTTCGCTGCACGCTCATACAAGCAGTGAATCAAGAGGAACCTTCAGACAGAAAGCCATATCCCTGGCCCCTCTGAATGGCTGGGCATGCGCAGTTAAAATTTGTCATGACGGAATGCTCGAAGACACAAATTCGCTTGGCGGGGCTTATATAGGGGTGTTTCGTGATGTGTTATTTTTCTAATAAGACAATTTATGACATTTTTTTCTCATTTATACTCTAAGCATAAGTTGTGGGTGCTAGTTTGATCCGCTCAATGCTCGTTTGGTCCGCCTCATTGAGGCGGATCAAACGAGTACCCTCAGCTTGTGTCTTGGAGCAGAAGTGTGGAAAATGATGTATACTCCTGTAAACCCCACTTTTCTTCATATAAAATCAGGTTGTTCATTACCCGGATTTGTTAACTCGATGTGTGGGTGGGAATTCTGCTTTCTAGTTATGGCGCGTATAAAAAATTTTGCACCTTCTGTATGAGTCGTGACAAGCGAAATGGGCGTCTTCGAGTATAAGCATTTAGCGCCGTCTCAGATCAGTCTGCGCACAAACTAAGTCACAGTACAACCTTTTCTGGCTGTATTGAAGAGGCTTTGTGGGTCAAAGGTCATCCATACAGCTCGCAGTGAAGTGTCTGTCATTACCACGGACCCAATATACAGGCATATTGGGTTGGAGTCATTACTGACAATGAGCAATCTTAACCCCTATATGCCTAACGGCCCTTTTCTGGAACATTGGCAAACAGTGGAGACTCAGATCCGACGCCGCAAAACGCGTCGTCTGATCTTGATCTACACGGTTGGCTTAAAGAACATTAGTTGTTGTTTTTTTTTTTTTGTAAAATTTGCTACAAATAAAAACAAACCTAATATCCCTATAATTGGAAATGGACCACTCCAAACTTAGAAGTTGGTTTGTTTGATTTGAGGTTTTACATCCCCGTCAACACTGTGTAGGTCATTTTAGACACGTTGCTTCCAATTTTGTGGGACTTTTACCCGACATTGAGATAAAATGACATCTCAAGCCCTGTCGCCCAATAAAATCAAAATGATATATTCATGTAAGCATGGACGGTCCGACTCGCATTGATTTGCCTCGGCAGGCATAGATCCTCTAAGCGGTTTACCAGTACTCGTGTGCGGTCGGTTTCAGCTCTGCGTGGAAGCATCATGCAGCCCATCTATTTCTTCAAGCCCCGATGGGCGGGGGCCTTGAACTTACTATGAGGAATATTCCATCAAACACATAAAGTCCTAATGTTTTTTTCTTCTTTCCGCGAGCGAAAACAGCTTGCAAACGTCGGATCCATATAGGCCCAACTTTTTTTCGCTTTTGTTTTCAGCCTACACTCAGAGAACACACAACATGCTATTACATAACAGAAAATCGAAAAATATATTTCTAAATTATAACTCGTATTTCCTTTTCTTGTGCTCTGATAAACCCTTCATGTCCAGAACTTCCAAGTTGCATAACGCATTCTTTCATATTTCCAAAACATTTTCCTTACTGGTGAAAAGTTGAATATTTAATTTGAGCCAGCGCACGATAAAGCCTACCATAACACATGTGCGCCCATCCAAGACTCAGATCAGCCTGCGCATCCGTGCAGCCTGATCAGAGTCTTCGTTGTGCGCTCTAATGATAGCTAAGGGCCCAGTGCTCTTTCATGCAGCAAGAGAAGTCGCTGGTTAGACTATATGGATGCGCAGGTTGATCTTCGGTCTTCGGTGGGCGCACATGTCTTATTGTAGGTTTTGTCATGCGCTGGCTCAAAATTTATATTTGTTCAAAACACCATAGCTTGTGGATGCTTGTTAGAACCGCCTTAATCATTGAGGCGGTTTTAACAAGTACCCACAATCTATGTATCGGTGTGGAAACAAGAAAAATAATGTATACCCCTGTAGTCGCCAATTATCTCTATATGAAGTGGGGTTTGCTTGGGAGGGGGGCTGTTTGCATGGTGACAAATTTTCATAGACCCAGAAATGTTCCAGCCATTGAAGTTTGACTACGTATTATTGACTATGTACTGTTTGACTACGTACTGTTTGACTATGTATTGTTGGACTACGCACTGTTTGAGTACGTATTGTTTGATTACGTACTGTTCGACTACGTATTGTTTGACTACGTACTGTTTGACTACATATCATTGTTTGACTACATATTGTTCCAGGTTATGTATGTAGCAGCCACTGTGCCTTACGTCCTGTTAACAATACTCCTAGTACGTGGGGCAACACTGCCAGGTGCCTGGGATGGATTCAAATATTACGCTGTGCCAGACTTGAAAAAGTTAGCTAGTTTCTCGGTAAGTCTCGATTTTGTTCTCAATTATCTACATGCATACCCAACCATAGATTGGGCTTCATGATGCTTCCGTGCAGAGGACAACAGATCCGCTGTGAATCTTGTCTGCGCCTAATAAAACACTTGTTTACAATATTAGATCCGTCATTAGAAATTATGCTTCAACGCATTTGAGGACAAAAACGCGCTGATAAGCCTGTATAGTACATTTGCGAGGTCTGAACGACACCTTTTTGTTCGCATCTTAGATATTATCTTTATCTAAAATTTTAACCCTTGCTCTGTTGAGCCCAGTTATGTCTAATCTTTCAAACAATGTAGATCCATATCAGATGGCTTCTGAAGAAGCCATCTGATCAGGATCTTCATTGTTTGTCATTCAGTTTATGAATTTGTTGCAATAGTTTGCATCAAGTAATCTGATTGGTTGATAATCAGTAGTGGCTGTGGCATATTAAAATATTCAGCAGGACAAGGTTTGAGACCCGTGTGCAGATGAACAGACCGACTTCTGTTTTACCTTGTCAAGAAAAAACGGAGACAGGTTTTCTCGAAAAGTGGCTTCTGTGATGTTCCCTTTTGCATATGACGAAACTATAAATTCCCACTTTTACTACTTACTTGTATGAGGAATTAAAACACCAACCATTTCTTTACATGTCCTTCTCCGGGTCCTACTGTCATTCGTGCTGCTCCATGTTAATAATTGCCATGAAGGAGAAGTGTGACAATACCCTCTAACTGACAATAGAAAAACAGTCGACTCGGATAAAAATGCAGGAAACTGTTCATGTTTATGCTTCATAGATTTTGGGTTCTCGTTAGAACCGCGACACACATGCGGTTCTAACAGAATCATACAGTCTATGATTTATAACCCTATGTTTCGGATGCATAGAATTGGACCTTGTTATAAGCGAACCATCGTATAAAGGGATATTTTTATATAGAAATTATAGTAAAATGATAATATAGTACATCTAATGTTCCACTCTTCCAGATGTACAGTTTTAAATGTTGTTTATTACACGGACTTAAGGGGAATGGGAACACCTGGCAGATTTTTTCCACCATTTTCAAAGGGATACAACTTCCGGGACTTCCTGAAGCTCGGTCCCACTGAAAAAAGGGTCTACTCTTAAAGGAAAGAATTTGCTCATCGGAAGCAAATTCTTTCCTTTAGGAGTTGACCCCTATTGACATGGCAGACAAAAGTACTGTTCCCATTCCCCATAAACGTCATGTCCGTTTCCTCACCAGTAAAATATTACGATAACACTCCGTGTGACTATATCCAAAAAGCCCATGCGTTGAAAACCCTGATAAAACCCACTTTTAATACAAAAAAGCGATGAAAACCCTCATAAAACCCACTTTTTATACAAAAAAGCGATGAAAACCCTGATAAAATCCACTTTTTATACAAAAAAGCGATGTAAACAAAGGCAAACATTATTTTCTTAATTTCTTGTCAAACCATAGATTGTCGGTACCCGTTATAATTGCCTCAACAAGGCGGTTCTAACGAGCACCCAGAATGGGAGAAAACAAAACAAGTTTTAAGATGAGTCAAAAGGCTTAGTACTGTGGCACACGCATGTATTTACCTTTTGTTTGAATCTTCATTCTAGGTTTGGAGTGATGCGGCGATACAAATGTTTTACTCCGCTGGTATGGGTTGGGGCGGGATATCAACACTGGCTAGCTACAACAACTTCCATAACAATTTGGAGAGGTGAAATCGATTTGCTTGTTTGTTTGTTTGATTTGAGGTTTAACGTACACGTCAACATAATTTATATCATTTTGGAGAGGTGTCTTCCAATTTCTTGGGACTTTACCCGACACTGAGATGAAATGACATCTCAAGCCCTGGCGCCCAACGAAACCAGTAGGGTTTATATGCATGGACGGTCTGACTCTCACCACTTTGTCTTAGACTTGTACAATTATTTTGGATGTTGGGACATTGATCCTTTTTTTCTTTGGCTTTGACTCATTAATCGACCCAAACATCGCATGAACAAGTCTGTGAAATGAACACCCCCTAAACCCTACTTTGTATAGAGAAACCTGGTGTTACGGGGGTATACATTATTTTTCTTACTTAGGTAGTGGATACTCTTTCTAACCGCCTAACGAGCACCCGCAACCTATGAAGACAAATAGCACGGGTTTTGACGGGCCTCCGTGGCCTAATGGATAAGAGCGCTGACTCTTAGTCATTAGGTCTCTCACCGCCGTGGGTTCGAGCCTCGCTCGGGTCACGTGTGAGACGCCAAGTTCTGCAACGGAAGGTCAGGTGGTTTTTCTCCGGGTACTCCGGTTTTCGCCCACCTATGATTAACGATCGGCTCGATATGAGTGAAATAATCTTGAAAGGGCCGTAAAACCCAAACCAAAAAAAAAAAAAAAAAAGCACGGGTTTTCATCCTAAAAGTAGCCTTTTTGGAGGTGCGAAAAAATGCATTATGCCGCACGCGTCTGTCATGGTAATTGGTATATGTATTGCTTATCACTGACCAACGCATAAAAAGTGTTTCTACGAAATCTTGGCAATGGTTATTTTTAGCTGTGCTCTTCTTCCCGTTCTGACGTCAGAGTACTCTTTTAATTAGCGTTGTCTGTAAAACGTGGAAAAACAAACTCCCCAAAAAACAACAAACGAACCCTTATTTTTTGTATTCAACATTTCTTTACTGTTGTCCCATTATTTTTATACGGTTCTATAGGGGTGGCTGGGTGAGACGAAGGTGTCGTGAATCTTGCACCACCAGGACGTCTGACTGGTATTGGCTTACATTTGGGCAGGGCTTGTGGTCCTTGCAGCACGTAATGTCTGTTTCTTCACTTTTTATCATTTTCCTCTTCCTCCTTTGCCCTTTACTTTCATCTCATCTACTGTCTATTCTGTCTCTTTTTCCCCCTTTGTCTGTGAGATGACACAAAATGACCCACAAGGATTGACGTGTCATTAAACCCAAAACAATCAATCAATGTATGTATGGTTCGAGTCGCCAATTTATCCTTTCTAGGCCTTTTGGGCAGTAAAATTCCTACATTAAGATCACCACCTTTGGGACAAAGGTGGTCCTTGACCAGAGGACACTGTGGGCAGACAACACAAAGAAAAATTAAGTGCACCCTTAAAAATAAGCGTTTTGAAACAGAATAAGTCTTAATTTTAGGTGGCCTTTATAGCGAAATTTTTGCTGTACCTATATTACCGCTAACCCGATCGTACCTGATTTTTGTGCCAACCCTTCATTTTTATGGCCATCCAGAGAAAAAAAAACATAAAAAAATAATTGCACATACCCACCGACCTTAATATTTTTTATAACAATTCATTAATCTGTAAAAATTGCAAAACTAATGCTTCAAAGCTGCACTGTTGCTTCCTTGATTTTGTAAACCTCATTATTTGAATGTTGTTAGGTAATATGGTTTGAATTTAGCCATCTTAATTTGTTCATGAAAAAGAGGATTACGTTTTTCCCAACTCCCAATCCTGCCTTACCTTGTTAGCGGAAACACGGCTACATTTTAGGTCCCATTACCAACACACGCCCATACAAATACACTGTAACCTTTATCTCAGAAAAAAGGAAAATTTGAAGATGAAAAACTGTGATAGTTTTCTTATTTCTGATCATAATATAGATTGTTGGTACTCGTTAGTACCTACAATCTATATTTTAGAGCAGAAATAAGAAAAATAAGGTTTACCCCTGTAAACCCCAGTTTTACTATATAACAACGGGGTTTAAGGGGGGGGGGGCAAAATTATACAGGCGTGTTTTCTTGATGCTTTGTGTGCGCTTATCAGACCATATGCGCTTATAACGGCGAATACGGTATTTTGTTGGCTTTCCCATTTGGTCAATACAACGATCCCATTGCGCCACAGCCTCATTATAATATGGGTTTGGCTATTACACGGTTTTAGAGGTTTTGTTTTACGGCCCTTTCAAGATCATTTCACTTACATGTATATCAGCCGACTGTTAATCAAAGGTAGGCGAAAACCGTAGTACCCGGACAAACCACCTGACCTTCGGTGCAGAACTTGGCATCTCACATGTCCAGGCTCGAACTACAGCGGTGAGAGACCTGATGATTAAGAGTCAGCGCTCTTATCCACAAGACCACGGAGGCCCGTTACACGGTTTAAAGTTTGGTTCCCAAAAAGGTATAGATTATATAGAAAAAACACCATAAACGGGACTTTCTATATAATGTATAGATGATTTAGAAAAATTGCCATAAATGTTATTTTTATATAATCTATACATTTTTAGTTGTTTCTGCTTTGGATCACAACAATAGTGTTATAAAGAGGTTGTGTTGTCCCTTATAATTTTCTTCATATTAACCTTTTCAGGGATGCAATTATTCTTCCAACCATTGATTGTTTGACGAGTTGGTTTGCTGGGTGTGTTATTTTTGTAAATCTAGGATACATGGCTCATTCTGCCGGCGTCGGAATAGGGGAAGTAATAAGCCAAGGTGAGACTGAATCATGTTTAAAACGGACACTGTAACACTAGGAAAAAAATACACATGAACTATATATAGTGGGAGACTATTCTTCTCAAAGTTACACTTTTTCTTTGTGTTTTCTACACCTCATGTGTTGGACTAGTAAGAGACTACCTTTGGGACTGTTCAAAAGTGGTCTGAAGACCACTATTGAACAGTTCTAAAGGTGATCTTCATATAGGAGTTTTACTGCAGTTGTTCTTACACGAGTGTTCATTATGAAACAATCGTTGACGGCATATTGAATGTCAACGAGTCTGGGGTTTCGTTTACCGTACATCTCTTTTAAATAGAATTTGTTACTTTTGCGTTACAACTTATTCGTATAGGCCGGCCTCGGTAGCTCAGTCTGATGCTTGTCTGACTGGTGTCCAGGAGATCGCGGGTCCGACTCCAGCCGGGGCCTCCGTGTCCTAGTGAGAAAGAGCGCCGACTCTTAACCATTAGGTCGCTTACCGCTGTGGTTCGGGCCTCGCTCGAGTCACATGTGAGGCGCCAAGCTCTTCAACGGAAGCTCCGGTATAATTTCTCCGGATAATAATAAAATAATCGACTATTTATTTTAGTAAACTAAGTACTAATCTTCCATGTGGCCCTCTTTTTCTTCATTCCCTCTTCCTGGGTAGAAAGCAGTACTAAGCAATATTGATAAAGTCTCTTGCTCAAGGAAACACACTGGTGGGGATCGAACCGCTACATCTCGATATCAAATTCGATGCTGTACCACTGCACCACAGGGCTCCTTTCGCTCATCTCTGATAAACAAACGGCTCGAAATATGTGAATTAATCTTGAAAGGGCCGTAAAACCAAACAAAACAAAAAAATGCCGGGTCGGCAACCGAAGATTGTTCAGGAAATCCTTTCTGCACTAATTCTTCTCCTTCCGCTGAGTCAAGAAGGGCAGTTGTCAATTTTTGGCATTTTTTTCTGTACTGGTTAACCACTATAAGCCGGCTAGGTAAACTGACCGGCTAGATATGACCTAAATAGTAATAATATGAAAAAAATAGGTGTTACCTATAAACGAGCATAGCAAACTACACAAGGAAGCTGATGGATATCTAAACCAAAATGTCTGTATATTATTGATATGCAAAAGTTGGCAACCTCAAGTCAACTGCCGAATACTTAGTTCTGACTGGAAAATTATTTGCACATTGCCTTGTCTTTTAAGTGATGCAACTTAAAGTAGTATGTGTCTAATAACCAAATGTTTTATCTTGAGTGCCAATAGCACCATTGGACTAGCAAAGTTGCTCAGAGTGCATTACTGGGTCTGTTCGCTTACCACGGGTACCACTGGCTGCAAACGGTATTTACCATTTGCAGCATACTTTGGAGACGCTTTAGAGCGTGGGCAAAAAGAACCGCACGGGAAATTTTCGTCGAGATGGAGGGCATGAAATATTTAACAGTTGAAGTCAGTGCGATAACAACTGTTTTCCCATGACCATAACTAACAATTATTTTTTCCATGACCGAGGAGACACTGAAATATATTTCAGACCGTGAGTTGACATATAGTTCTTTTTCCCCCTTGTTGGTTTCTTGTCCGCTTGCACTACTTGACTAAAATGTGCTGCAATGTTTTGGAATCCAGCGGTAACTTTCTATGTCTACAACTACCAGTATCTGGAGTATACTTGAACAGTACTTATTTACAAGTGTGAAGTCCCGTACATCTAAAACTGTTTAAAAAAACTCACCTAAGCTCCAGAGCACTAACCTTTAAACTCTGATGGAAACTGTTGAGCCGTGTCAGATATACAAAAAAACAAACAACAAAAAACAGGGGACCAGTGGTTCTGGGCCGCTCACCCGAGTGCTGAGAGCTTATGGAGCCATTTTATTTCTGAGAAGATTTTAAAGGTTTTTTTTTTTACCATGGCAGACTCTTGGACATTTGACCTGATAATGGCCCTATTGGTTCCGGAGAAGATTTCTGTCGTAGAAGGGTTTTTACCTTATACGCCTGTGGACACAAACGGTTCAAGTTCGTATGAAGTACCTTCCAATGAATCTCTTTGCATCAAGTAGGTTTGACAAAGATTTCTAAAATTAGATCAAGCAATTGATTGTTCTCATTTTGGCAAACACTTTCTGGTTGACAATTGAGATGTCTTTTGGTTGGACAGTGTAGGAGTCAGCAATGACATGTGCATATGTATATTTCTGTCCGGCAGTTGACTGGCAGGATGTTGGGATATATTGAATGATGTTCAAGTCAAGATGAAATGAAGCCCATCGAAGTTTGAAAGGATCTGTGTTCACAGGTATATGTTCACAGGTATATGGGCACGGTGCCCATATTGTTCATGCGACCAAACTCATATTAAACAAGAGGCCCATGGGCCACTGTGCTCACCAGAGCTCATGGGGCACTGCCGACTGGCAGCAAAGTATTTTAATTAACCATGGAAGCCCTGCTACAGATAACATTTGGACCCGATCAGCCTAGTGGCTTCAGAGGTCTGATGTCGCTTGAATGTGTTGTTGCAGGACAACAGATGACAACTGACAATTTCCCATCTGTGGCAACCAATAGGCCTAAAAGAACATTATTAAAGGAACATTTCTATGTAAGTTTGACAAAATATTTTGAAAGGCATAAATGTCATTTTTCAATTTTCCCCATTATAAGTCAATGGAAACTCTTAACTTGCCATAGCAAACAAACCAAAGAGACAAATTTCATAACCCGGAGCTCAGATGGGCACTGCCCAATGGCAGACATGTATTTTAACATGGTATGATTTTAATCTACCAATTATAAAGTCTCCCAAACAAACCCCATTCCCAAATGAGCACTCATGTGGACTGTATCTGAAATATTAGGTGTTTTATATAGTAGAGAGGGTGGGGCATGAACCAATGGAGCCCTGGTTGGTGTCACTAAATGTGTCTTTTGTAAAGGAACAGAGACATATATGGTTTAGCGGTGGGATATGTATGGCTCCTGAGATGTAAGGCCTTTTAAGCAGAAGAGGGATTCGGGCATGATGGATTCCAGAAAAGCCCAAGATTGTTGCAACCTAATGCTGAACAGTTTCTGAGATATGAGGCCCTTTTATGAAGTGGATGGGAAAGAAATGGCCCCTGCAGACCCCACAAGATGGGGTGACTGAATGTGGCTAATAACAATGAACAAGAATATATGTGATTATGTGGTGGGGATTTGAATAGTTTCTGAGATATATGGCCTATTATGAAGTGGGATCTTATCATAAGGAACAAGAATATATATGGTTAAGGGGTGGGGATCTGACCGGTTTCTGAGATATATGGCTTTTAATGAGGTAAAGGGGTGGGGCATGGCCCGTGGCACCACAGGCGGGTGGGGGGAACCCTATGTTGGTGTCACTGAATGTGTCTTATCACAAGGAAAAATAATATATATGGTTTAGGGGTGGAGATCTGAATGGTTTCTGAGATAAATGGCGTTTTATAAAGTGGAGGGGGTGGGGCATGTCCCCGGCACATCTTGGGGGACCCCCAGGTTGGTGTCACTTAATGCTTCTTATCATAAGGAACAAGAATATATATGGTTAAGGGGTGGGGATTTGTAAGGTTTTTGAATATTTGGCCTTTTATGAAGTTTTGTTTGTTTGTTTGTTTGATTTGAGGTTAAACATCCCTGTCAACACTGTAAAGGTCATTTCGGAGACGATGCTTCCAATTTTGTGGGACTTTTACCCGACATTGAGATGAAATGACTTCTCAAGCCCTGCTGCCCAATGAAACCAATAGGGTTTATCAGCATGGACGGTCTTGCCTCACACTGCGGTTCCTGGACAGGCTTAGATCCTCTAAGCGGTTTACCAGTACTAGTGTGCGGGCCAGATTCAGCTCTGTGTGGAAGCATCATGCAGCCCATATATTTCTTCAAGCCCCTATGGGCGGGGGCCACCCTTTTCGAAGTGGAGGGGTTGGGCATGTCTCCTGCACATCCCAGGTGTCCCCCAGGTTGGTGTCACTGAATGCAACTTATCATAAGGAACAAAAATATATTTCGTTTAGGGGTTGGGATCTGTTAGGTTTCTGGAATATTGGGCCTGTTGTGAAATGGAGGGGTTGGGTTTGGCCCAGGCACATCCGAGGGGACCCCCAGGTTGGTGTCACTGAGTGCATCTTATCATAAGAGACAAGAATATATACGGTTTACGGGTGGGGATCTGAATGGTTTCTGAGATAAATGGCATTTTATGAAGTGGAGGAGGTGGGACATGTCCCCGGCACATCTGGGGGATCCCCAGGTTGGTGTCACTTATTGCACCTTATCATAAGGAACAAGAATATATACAGTTTAGGGGTGGGGATCTGTAAGGATTCTGAGATATAAGGCATTTTATGAAGTACTGGGGGCGGGGCATGGCCTCGGCACAACCTACTGGACCCCCAGGTTGACACAAAAGCAAATGGCTGAGAGAAGTTCACTAAAGAACCATTTCTATGAAAGTTTTGTCAAAATATCTGCAAAGGCTTTAGTGCAGTTTATATTTTACTTTTGGTCCTTTGAGATCAGTGTGAATATTCTGAGAAATCAGAAATTAATGATTGGTTTAGACTCATATTCTAGACAGGTTTTTAATTATCTGGACCCCATTTTGATTTATATCAGTCTTTGAATCGACTGCCTATTCGAAATTCGCAAAATTGCAGTATGTTTCCTCTGGCTTTCTTTGCTGGATCATTACAGGGTCACTGATGAGGCTTTATTAGCTGAAACTACGTAGTATGACCCATCTTCTTTCTTATGAATGTTTTCATTGCTCTTAAAGGAACCCATTTTTGATTTTTATTTGCCTTCACTGCAGCTGGTGATGTGCCGTGTGGCGGCCGTAAAACGTCTCCCCGTACATCAACCATAGTGCAGTTTATATTTTACTTTTGGTCCTTTGAGATCAGTGTGAATATTCTGAGAAATCAGAAATTAATTATTGGTTTAGACTCATATTCTAGACAGGTTTTTAATAGGGATGTAACGATGCATCGGACCATCGATGCATTGCGATAGGCACTGGGCCGATAGTACTGCATCGATGGTAAAGTTAAACATCGATGACTATCGCCGATTGTGTTTTGAACTATCGATAGTTTCGATAGTTTTTTTTTTAATTTCTATATCACAACTTTTTCAGATAATTCCCGAAGTTATTTTCATTCTTAACTCTATCACAAAATGCGTCTTGTACCTGGTCACTCAAGCGTACAACTGTATATTGTCCTAATTATAATCCAATAATCCCCTGTGTCAGCGGGAGTCAACATAAAGACATGAGGTTTGCTTGTCGTGAGATAAAGGCAATGAAATTAGTCAAATAATCAGATGATAGCTAAACGGTTGTGGATAGAGCTGGACAGAGAACGGCGCCTTGCCCAATTCCCGGCTTATCCCTGGAAAAGCTCTGTGTCAATCACCAATAACAGCATACATATGTGTTTACTCACATTAAAGCGTTCGACTATTCCCGATAAGCGTCTGCTATTTTGGCGCCAAAACATAACCACGCTCGAGACAGTAGAATAGTCCGTTTTTATTATGCATACATTAGATGTAGCTAAACGTCTTAGGAGAGATTACATCATTTTCACATTGATTGTGGATTAGATTTTATGATTGGAGGATAAATGCAAATTAGAGACATAACTTAATCTTATTTTCACACCTTGTCACGCAGAAGATTGTAGGCTTGTCGAGAGCACCGGAGGCTTGAGTTTACAGTGTAATAGTAGAATAGACTGATCCATGACAGATACGGTCGGCGTTTATAACACGATTCGGTTAACTTATACTGTCCGTTGGTTGAAGGAAATTAACCGTTATGGTTTACTATCATTTTTGCAAACACTTCAAGAAACGACTGTTTTCATTTGTTAATGCCAATCTGCAGGTGTGGAACCGTGTTGTTTAATCCCCAATAAAACTGGACAGTGCATTAATTATTATCAGTTTTACTCACGGATTAACTCGGATTTTTCCGCTGGATTTCACACACGAAAATACAAGCGCAGCTTTTCAAAACTTTGCCCCAAAACAGTGTTTTCATTTTTTCCGGGAGTTTTATCCTGAATTTCGTGAGACCAGTGGAAAGTTTTTTTTTCGGAGTCTCCCGCGATTTTCGGGAGCCTTAACATGTCGGAGTCTTGGCAGCTTCTTTTAAAATTAGTCTCTCCGCACTTCCAGGATGATTTAAACTTAATGGAAAAAAAGATGTTGCTCGGGAGCTGTTTCCTCTTGTAGGGGCAGACAGAAAAGAAAACAGGAGTTAACGGAAGTAAGGGCGAAGATTGTGGCCACGTAAAATCGATATAAGCCCCCCAGTGGAAATCTTCCACTGACCGTTCCAAGGCGGCTCTTCTGTGGCGATTTATTTATGTTGTTGTTTGTTACTTACTGTGTGTATCACTTGTGTCTTTTGGTTTTGGATGAACATATGGCCATTTTGTGGGAAAGTAACTGTCCTTATGGCCTTCCTTTGTTTAGGTTTCCATTATGGTCTGGTCGCTTAATGTTTGTATTTCTTTCCCTTTGGTGTCTTTTATGGGTGGAGTAGGTTAATTGTATCAATTCCTGATCTTTGTTTTACTTCTACTTTACAACAGTTGTACCTCTGTGTAAATTCTCTTGTTTGATTATTTAATGCAGATAATACATACAGAAAAACAGTTTTAAGCTTTGAATAGGTTTTATTTCCTTCTAAAACGAGAAAATATGTTTCAGGCAATAGTATCGCAATAGTATTGCAATAGTAGTCAGCAATAGTAATAGTATCGCAATGGTTCTTCCTGCAATGTCAATAGTATCGCAATAGTCATTTTCTGACTATCGTTACATCCCTAGTTTTTAATTATCTTGACCCCATTTTGATTTATATCAGTCTTTGAATCGACTGCCTATTCGAAATTCGCAAAATTGCAGTGTTTCCTCTGGCTTTCTTTGCCGGATCATTACAGGGTCACTGATGAGGCTTTATTAGCCGAAACTACGTAGTATGACCCATCTTCTTTCTTATGAATGTTTTCATTGCTCTTAAAGGAACTCATTTTTGATTTTTATTTGTAGTTAATGCCATTTTTCAATTTTCCCTATTATAAGTCTATGGAAAATCTAAGTTGCCATAGCAATCAAACTAAAGAGCCGAATTTCATAAAAAACACAAAAACTGTAAAGGAAAATATGGTGAATATTTTCATTAACTCTCAGCCTCATAGAGCATACGATTTCTGAGGAGACGATTTTTTAATTATTATTTTTTTTTTTTTTTTCATTTTGGTTTCCATGGCAATCAATACAAATCAGCAGTAGGCCTAAAAGCATATGGCAGATAGTAGATTGTATTTTTTCAAAGCAATCAGAAATGGAGCAATTTCTGACTGAACCATTCACCAGCTACATGTATGTCGAAAAAATGGCCCAAGACGGTACCTATGCGGACCATGTTTGCATACAATCCCTTGCAAACATGCTACAAGTGAAGCTACACATCACTCATGCTGAGGAGCCCGATCTTCTGATAGCACCTTCTGAGCCTGGTCATTATGGTCTTCTTCGCCTGGGATACCTACCTGACCTTCACCACTATGTTAGCCTAGCTCAACGGTGAGTAAATGGAATGTTAGCGCTAAATAGAGGAGTTAATACAAACTAGTATTTCTATACTAGCCGGAACCCCCAGGTTGCATGATGCTTGCAGAGCCTGGTTAAATGGTTAATATGGTAGTGCATCAGTCAAACCACTCACCTTACTTTGTGTTACTAATGCCAGCTAGCACTAAGCAGAGGGTGATTAATAACCAAAGGGTGCATATATAGAAAGCAAGCAGTGCTATAAAAGACAGAGTTTGTAAACAGTGTGTGTTACTAAAGCAAGCAATGCAAAATAAGTAGTGTTAAAGCATTTATATGCTAAAGGCTACATGCATGCAGAGTTTGACAGTGAAGTCACACTACGGTTTATGAAAGAAGTTTCACCCACTGTCTATACCATGCCGAGGCAAAATGATGTCTCCACCAACCCACATTCCGTTATAATACAGAGGCTTTCACCGCCGAGTCTACTCCTTGTGCGAGGAATCAAGCTCAAATTTATACCTCATGAGATTCAACAATCAAGAAATAATTGGTAGAATTGATAACTTGCTTGAAGGTGTCAGTATCAAGATTTTTTGATGTGTAACAAAATGTATATATTATATTGGCCTTTGCTTCATATAACCCTATATGGGTCACTGATTAATAAATCTTGATAATGAGGCCTTCAAAAGAGCAATTATGATTAGTTAAGAGGCCTTCAAAAGAGCAATTATGATTAGTTAAGTCAAATGAATTCAGTGTACACTTCAGAGACTATGTTAATCATATTTTAAAACATTAAGATCAGGAGATCAAATGAAACCAGTATTTAAGCTAAATGTGTCACAAGTGTAACATTAAAGTGACATTCAGTTTTTACACTCCAGATTTGTATTAATATTTTGAACTCAAAATGAACTATTTTAAATGATAAGACAATAGATTTACATTGACACAATAATGTATTTCAACACTGATAGAATGAAATCTGAAAACAATCTAGTCTATGTTGGATTATACTGTTTTAATATATTTGTTTCTTGTTCCAAAGTTACTTTAAAGTGGAAGAATTAATTTTACTATCCAGTCTAGTCATCTTATTTCCCAAAATATACATGAGTGCCATACTGTTTTGTCCAGGAAATTGAGCTTGAGACTTTAAAAGTTTGAAACTAACATTGTCACAAGTGTAATGCTTTAAGTTACTTTCATGAATGTAGCTAAAGCTTTGATCTTAAAACAAATTGTTTATAAAATGATGGTATAAAGGTTAAATGATGGTAAAACAAAATATTTCAATAGTTTCAAAATGATATATTTGGAAAAAAAATACAAAATGCAGAGGACAACAATTTTATAGTATTGTTTGTTTACAAGTTCTGTTTACAAGTTCTGTTAAAAGTTCATTAAATACTTGTTCATATGTTCTCTAGTCTTTGTTCAATCCAAAAATTATTATGTATGTCACAGCTTTTTTCCTCAGATTAAAATTGCAGCCATTTAACTTCAATGATGAAATGTGTCACAAGTGTAACATTTTGTACCTGTTAAATGTAGCCTGCAGATTGTACCCAAGACTATAAGTTTCAAATAAACTGTATCAAAATTGTCATAGCATAGATAAATATTGGTAAGATAATATACTCAAACACTTTTTATGTGAAATACTGGAAAAAAATATTTCTTCTGTACATAGGGATAGTCTGTTCTATAATTTTTTATTCAAAAGTACTGTTGAAGTTGGAGACTTACTTTCTGAGACGTATCTTTGTTTCCTTTCATTACCAAAATATGTAAAATGTAACACTTATTTGATCAGAAATGAAAAATTTAGGCATTATACAGCAGTGCTGAAACTCTCACAAGTGTAACATTTTTATAGAAAATATACATGTTTTTGAAAGCCACCTAAAATCATAAATATTTATCACAATCAAATGAAATTTTACATTTGTTTTTGAAATGCCTCTATAAATATTGCTAAGAATAAGATTTTTCTTAAATATCTTGCCTACTTTTCTTGTGAAAATAAAAGCACCGCAGACACTGCATAATACCCCGCCACTGCTAAGCAATGTAACTTATTTGAAAATATATCAAGGCTAAATAACTAGAAAGGGGATAGCAGAGATATGATCCATTTTTCAGATACTGAAAAGGGCAATAAGTAGACAGATAGACGGACAGCAGAGGGTGTAGAAGGTTTATCCATATATTTCAAATAATAAATGAACTATAGGCCAAAATCCCTTTTTTATATATTTCAAGGGCAGATAACTCAATTGCTGGGAAAGCCAGAGTCATGTTCCTTTGCCATAGTATGTAACATTTAATCTACTACATATCTATGAAGTTTCAGCAAGATAGTGTAAATAATAAAGGAACTACAGTCTAAAATGCATTTTAAATACTTCAAGGGCAGATAACTCAAGAACTGGTATAGCCAGAGTAGCGGTCCTTGGCCACGATATGAACCATTAAGTCCTCTATATATCTGTGAAGTTTCATCGAGATATTCTATATAGTAAGGGAACTAGAGACCAAAAACCATTTTTCAGATATTTCAAAGGCAGATAACTCAAACGCTGGGAAAGCCAGAGTCATGTTCCTTTGCCACAGTATATAACAATTCATCTACTACATATCTATGAAGTTTCAGCAAGATATTGTAAATGATAAACAAACTACAGTCTAAAATGCATTTTTTAAATACGTCAAGGGCAGATAACTCAAGAACTGGAACAGCCAGAGTAGCAGTCCTTGGCTACAATATGAACCGTTTAGTCCTCTATATATCTGTGAAGTTTCATCCAGACATTCCATATAGTAAGGGAATTAGAGGCCAAAAACCATTTTTCAGATACTGAAAAGGGCACTGACTCTGCTAAAAAGTAACGGATTTTGCCCATTAACAATCCCAAACCACTCATCCACGATACCAATATGTATGCAAAATTTGAACAAAATCAGTGAAAAAATAATTAAGCTATCGATCGGAAACGAAGTGCGGACGGACGGACTTTCTTACAGATGGACATTTGTTGAGTACTACAGTGTTAATTTTCCCATTCAAAAATTACCCAACAAGCGACAAAATACCCAACAGGCTACTGGCTACTTTTCTTGGACAACAACGGAATAAACGGCAAGTACCCAACTTATGTCTACCCAACATGTGCCCACGGATGCGCTCGGACAGACATACGGACGGACGGACACCGGAGGGTATAACATAATACCCTGCCACTATCGTGTGGCGGGGTATAAAAACTTTATTAGGTGTGCTTTGAAAAAATATGGGTCTAATATTGCAAAAATCCCTAAAAAAAATATTCAAGTGGAACTAAGTGAGAAAAAATTGGCCAGAATGGTGGATATGTGTACCCACTAAAAGTTACAGAAGAAAAAAAATGACATTTTCTTTCAAATCTTGGTGAAGTATCACGTCTAATGTTTACTGAGGAATTGCAAAAATGTAATGAAAAATGGTGAAAATATTAATCAAAAAAAAAAAAATCATGGGTTTTGTCCTTTAAACACTATAAAATTCTTAAAATTTGATGTTCACTGGTCCAAAAAATGATAAAACCATCATGATATATCTGGTTTGAAATTTGACCCCCATTGTCACACTTTTGCTGCATTTTTTTTAAGTTGCCCATATCTATAAGGCATTTTACCGCTGCCTATGATCTCCTTTTACGCAAAAGATCTCCAGACAGGAGATTTGCCTTATATACAAATGTAAGTCTTTATAATGCACTAGTCTAGTCATTTGTAACCACCACCCCACCACCACCTACTGGGATAGGCGGGGGAAAGTGGGGCTCATGTGCGGGATAGTTACCCCCCATGTTCCCCTGCAGTGCCGGGTTAGTGAGGGCCCAGGTTTTGATATTATGCAAATATACCCCCAGTGGAATGAGCTACATGTATTGTGACCTTCTACAGGTCCCCCCCACCCACCGTGTAGGGCTGTGAAAAGTTATTGTTTCCTGCTATCCCTGTAGGTGGGATGGGGGCAGTGGTTACAAATGACTGTTGCATAAAACCAAAGGGCCTCAGGGCGAGGACAATTTGGGCCTCAGGGCGAGGACAATTTTAGCCTCAGGGCTATAACTTGAACAATCTTGGTAGAGGTTCTCTAGATGAAGCTTTATACCAAATACCTGGGCCTTGTGGTTTCAGAGAAGATTTTTAATTTAAATATTTTTCCCTATATAACCCTATGATAAACCAAAGGGCCCCTGGGTGGTGGCATTTTTGGCCCTAGGGCAATCATTAACAATCTTGATAGAGATCCACTAGATGAAGCTTCACAGCAAATATGAAAGACCTGCACCTAGTGGTTTCAGAGACAAAGATTTTCCATATAAGCCTATGTAAAACCAAAGGCTCCCAGGGCGGGGGCATTTTTGGTCCCAGGGCTATAATTTGAACAATCTTGGTAGAGGTTCACTAGATGAAGCTTCATACCAAATATTGAAGACCTGGGTTTAAGTTTTAAGTTTTCAGTAAAAAAAAATATACATGTATATTTAGCTCTTGAGGCTGGAACCATTTGAACAACTTTGAAACCGGACTACCTAAGAATCATTCCTGTGAGGTTCGGTCAAAATCTGATCAGTGGTTTAGGAGGAGATGTCGTTTGAAGCAAAAGTTTAAGCATGGACGACGGACAAAAAGCAAGGTTGGGTGGCAAATTCCACCCCCGGTATATACCAGTGGCATTTACCGGTATTTACCGGACTGGAAAATACTCATCAAGTGGCAATTACTGGCAAATTGAAATTTTTTGCCATAAAACACTGCAGAAATCTTGCAAAATTGACTTAAAAGTAGTAGATAATCAAACTAAATGAGTTAAAATTTAATATTTATATAAGATTATCAACCTACAGAATAAAATATTTCTCAATTTAAAATAAATATGTTGGACTAGCCAAAATGTGAATCTAAGACTAAAAATTTTGAAATTATTTAAACAAAAAGAAGTATCTTTTAAATTAATGGTGGAAAAATACAGGTAGAAATTGCCTGTGCACCTGGTTATTGTCACTAACCATAATGGTTCTTAGTTTTAAATTTGTATTGATCAAGATAAGACTGAGCACTGTTAGCCAATCCATCTGCATCTTTTGAACACACTTTGTATGGTAAAACCACGTGCTCAAATTTTAGGATATTTGTAGCATTTTATTATTGTCCAACACTTAAGTTTTAGAGTGAATTGCAAGACAACTAGAACAACAACTCTTGACACATTGTTTATTTTTAAAAGAGAGCACAAGATATCCGGGGGCAAAGTTGGACAAAAGGATGTCATTAATTGCTCCATTTTGTATGTGACTTTAAACAATCATTCTAGGTAAAAGTAAACAGATGAGTTCAGTGGCAGATACTAAATAGGCCTTTTTATTCTAACATTATATGAAATCAGATACTTAACAAATAAAATAATATCAGAGTTAATCTAAATTAGTATTATCAATTATTAAGTCCACTATTATTGAATTGATCCGTATATCACTGCTGAGTGTAGGGGTTTGTTTTAATTCCAGGGTGGTAAATTCAACTTTCCAGTATTTGCCGGTAATTTCCAGTATTTGCCGGTATTTACTGGTAAATGCCACCGGCATGGAAAATACTCATATTTGCCGGCATTTTGCCAACCTTGACAAAAAGTGATCACAAAAGCTCACCTTGTCACCGTTGGTGGTAGTTGCTGCCAATTCCTGGTGTTCACTCCACATATTGAGGATATATGTTTGGAAAAGAACATCACTTGCCAGAGTACATATCAAAGCAAAACATTATCATTGCAGCTGCACCACAAAAAAAACTGTCTGGGGTTTATCGACTAGAAAAATCAAATTTGTTTGCATTTGCTGAAGGCCTCAGTTCCATTTATAAAGGATAACTAGACCCCCCCCCCCCCCCCCAACATCCATCTGAAACCGACCGCACAGGAGTACTTGTAAACTGCTTAGAGGGTTCAATAAGCCTGCTCAGTCTAGTCAGACCATCCATGCATATAAACCCTATTAGTTTAATTGGGCAGCAGGGTTTGAGGTGTCATCTCATCTCAATGTCGGGTAAAATTCCCACCAAAACTGGAAGCAACGTCTCCAAAATGACCTTAATAGTGTTTGCGAGGATGTTTTACCTTAAATCAAACAAACAAAGGATAACTAGATGGTCTGTGCAGACAGCAATAAGAAAATTTATGTATACCCCTGTAAACCCCAGTTTTACTAAGGCTGACACCAATAATCGATTAATCGATCAATAGATTCCCCTAAAATGATTATCATATTTAGTAGTAATCGATTGTTCGATAAGTATAATTTACAACCCAATTTATATCTAAAATGGCTGGATAAGTGGCAAACAGTGCAGACCCTGAAGAGACAATGCCTTCTACACTGTTTGATCAGGCCTGTCTGTCCTAATTCACGCGGTAATGTATAACACACGATAAGAAAGATGTTATGGCAAGAGGTAAAAATATGACCAAATCTCTAGTATGTTCAGTGATTACTAATTGATTATCGATCACAATGACAGCACTGATGATCATTTGATTGCTATTAAAGCTTACTGGATGTTATCATGCGTGTACATAATTATATAGACATGTTTTCGTGGTGTTCGTTGATCACAATACTCATATAGGCTGTTATGATAGAATGAGAATTTTATAACCAACAAGAGCCGTCACTATAAGTGAGCAATGCCCCCTTGGGAGCCAATTTGAGGGGAAAACAAGGGACAAAACTCCAAAATGCTTCATCCGAGCAGAATGAATTTTCTGTTAGGCACATTTACATACATGTATCATTGCAAATGCATATGCAACAATTTAACAAAATTGACGAAGAAATGTGGAAGTAGTTCGCGACACAAGATTTAATAATGTGTTTTTCAGAAAATAAAGGGCTGTAACTCCTTAGCTGATGATAGAATCGACATGAAAATTGTGTTAGGTACCCTTTTACCTCACAAGGAATACATGTGCAATGTTTCAGCTCAATCGGTGAAGGAATGTGGAAGTTGTTCACATCACAAGGTTTTCGAACGCGTTTTTTCAGAAAATCAAGGGCCATAACTTTGTTGCATGTGAAAGGATCAACTTGAAAATTGCGTTAGGCACCACTTCACCTCACAAGGTAAGCATGTGCAAAGTTTCAGTACAATCGGTGAAGCAATGTGGAGGTAGTTTGTGTCACAATATTTGTAGTGCATTTTTTAAAAAATCAAGGGCCATAACTCCAAAACGCTTCATCCGAGCAGAATGAATTTTGTGTTAGGGACATCTATATATCATTGCAAATGCATATGCAAAAATCTAACAAAATAGTCAAATGTGGAAGTAGTTTGAACCACAAGGCTTAAGAACGCAGTTTTCAGAAAATTAAGGGCCGTTACTCCTCCGATGATGATAGGATCAACGTGAAAATTGTGTTAAGCATCCCTTTACCTCACAAAGAATGCATGTGCAAAGTTTCAGCTCAAATGGTGAAGAAATATGGAAGTAGTTTGCGTCACAAGGTTTTCAAACGTGTTTTTAGAAAATCAAGGGCCGTAACTCCGTCACAGATGAAAGGATCAACGTGAAAATTGTGTTAGGCACCCCTTCACCTCACAAGGAAAGCATGTGCAAAGTTTCAACTGAATCAGTGAAGAAATGTTGAAGTTGTTTGCATCACAAGGTTAATAGCACATTTTTTAGAAAATAAACGGTCGTATCTCCTTTGCAGGTGATAGGATAGTAAATGCAGTGATAGGCAGTTAATTACACAGGCTTTCTTCCTGAGTTATCTTTAATATGTACATGTTCATGTATTAGTGGCGATGACTGTATGGCACACTGATACTTACAAAATGTACATGTTACATGTAGTAAGAACACTGGCTTCAAATTTTATAAATATAAATAAATGAAATAATGTGTGTGTGTGTGTGTGTGTGGGGGGGGGGGGGAAATCACAAACTCCTATCTCATGATAGTGTTTTCAATGAGTTCTACACAGTTGTATATAAATCATATGAGTAACAAACACAATGACTTCGCTTCTAACTTGAACCCCAGGTGTGTGTGTGTCGCTTTCAACAATTTTTCAGTCATATCACGATGGTGTCTGGTTGTGACAGGGAGCTCATTGCTCACTTTTATAGTGCTGCCTCACTGAAGTTTCACATCCCAGACACATTACATGATACCACACCCACTCACATTATCCTGACACTGGGTCAACCAGTCCTAGCTCTACCCCGTAAATCTGAGTGCCAAGCAAGGAGCAGCTAGTACCATTTTTAACGTCTTTGGTATGTCGCGGCCCGCAATCGAACCTGTGACCTCCCGTTCCCCGGCGCGGTCACTCTACCAACTGAGCTACCAGGGCCGGTTTGAACCCGCAGGTCCTTCTGTAATAAGGTCACAAACTCCTATCTCATGATAGTGTTTTCAATGAGTTCTACACAGTTGTATATAAATCATATGAGTAACAAACACAATGACTTCGCTTCTAACTTGAACCCCAGGTGTGTGTGTGTCGCTTTCAACAATTTTTCAGTCATATCACGATGGGGTCTGGTTGTGACAGGGAGCTCACTGCTCACTTTTATAGTGCTGCCTCACTGAAGTTTCACATCCCAGACACATTACATGATACCACACCCACTCACATTATCCTGACACTGGGTCAACCAGTCCTAGCTCTACCCCGTAAATCTGAGTGCCAAGCAAGGAGCAGCTAGTACCATTTTAACGACTTTGGTATGTCGCGGCCCGCAATCGAACCTGTGACCTCCCGTTCCCCGGCGCAGTCACTCTACCAACTGAGCTACCAGGGCCGCTTTGAACCCGCAGGTCCTTCTGTAATAAGGTTGTCTGGCTAATGGCTTATATGGGCATATATATACATATACCACTCAGTCCCTACAGCTACAGTATGTTACAATAAGCATTTAAAGAGGGCATTTAAAAGCCAGAAGGTGCATAAACAGACACTACTATGGTAGGTCCTGATGGTGTATAGGTGATGGGTTTGATCCTTGGCAGGGCTATTAATTTCAATATCCAAACATGTTTCACAGGCATCAGTTGAGGAATGAATGCCACTTTTACTGGAAATCCCCTGTGCACGACCCATATCAAAGATCTTTTTTGTTTTGTTTGTTTGATTTGAGGTTTAACGTCCCCGTCAACACTGTAAAGGTCATTTTGGAGACGTTGCTTCCAATTTTGTGGGACTTTTACCCGACATTGAGATGAAATGACATCTCAAGCCCTGTCGCCCAATGAAACCAATAGGGTTTATTAGCATGGACGGTCCGCCTCGCAATGCGGTTCCTGGACAGGCTTAGATCCTCTAAGCGGTTAACCAGTACTAGTGTGCGGGCCGGATTCAGCTCTGCGTGGAGGCATCGTGCAGCCCATATATTTCTTCAAGCCCCTATGGGCGGGGGCGGTATATCAAAGATCTCTACAGTAATCTATTACATGATCACTCTATAGGCATCATCCACATTGCTGCAAATCTGGAGTGTATGTAATGAACAGCTGCAGATGCCGCATAGCTAGAGTGATATACAATCCTCAAGGTATCCTGTCAGGCTCTGGTGGCATTCTGGGGTTGGGTCAGTTCTATCAGAATCAGAATTGTTACTGGTGACATGTCAAATGATACGATTCATTAAGCAGGATATGTTGACAACCACCTAAAGTATTGTTGAAAGAAAATTTTAATCTGCATAACAGAGGTGGTGCTGTTAGCATACTATGCACTGCTACCCAATCCCACATTGGATAACTCAGAGCTTGTCATACGGTAATTTTAGCAACAGTGCATGTGCCCAACAAACCATAACTTGTATAGTCCCCAACAGTCCATGAACCAAAATGTTAATATTTGGTAAATGTATAGCGAAAGAGCAAAAAAGTTTTGTTTCTTTGATTTGAGGTTCTAAATCCCCTTCAACACTGAATACATGTAGGTCATTTTGGATTTTATGGGACTTTTACCAGACATTGAGATGAAACGACAGCTCCTCTCACCAGCCAATGAATGCAAAGTTGTAAGTACACTGCAGATTCATGTCAATATACCTGTGAGAACACGGGGACAAATGATTTTACACCTGTCGGAACTCCAAGGAAACATTGGGATACCCCTTGATTGGTATGTACATTATACAGCTGCAATTGTAATTTTAACTATTACCTGCACAACCCTGCTGTCTAGTTGTTTAGGCTGGTCGCATTTCCAAGCAAGACCTGTGCTATATATCCAACTGTAAGCCATTGCAACAGCACAAGGTACACACTGTGTGTCCCCTGAGTGCATCTTATTTAACATACGCAGAATTCAATCTTATACTTTATAATGCTGAGGAATTGTGTGATTACCCTTCTTCCACAAGTTTGGTGCGAATCCACGCCGGTAGTCACAAATGTTTATCTTTTTCATCATCGCCCCATCAACGCGAGGTTGTGCAGGTTAAAAAAAATAAGGAATGTGTACTCCATGATCTTGGGTGTTCATTTAACCCTTTCCCACTCAGATACGTGTTTTTACGTGTCTGCACCCCCCCCCCCATTTTAAGCCCCAGAAGCACCTAAAATCTGCATTTCTACCCCTGGATAGTTATGTTTTGCTTTAGGATTTGTGGGGCAAAAAAGTGACCTGTATTTTCGCGCGCCTCCCCACTAAAAATATTCTTGGGGGGATTGAAGGGGGGCTCGGCCCCCTCATATCCCGAAAAATTTTTGGGTGTATGGCCCAACCGGCAGCTAAAATTTATATCTGAGGGTATCTGGGGTCAAAAATGCCTGAAAATTGATGCTGATAAAACAGATACGTGTTTTTACGTGTCTGCACCCCCCCCCCATTTTAAGCCCCGGAAGCACCTAAAATCTGCATTTCTACCCCTGGATAGTTATGATTTGCTTTAGGATTTGTGGGGCAAAAAAGTGACCTGTTTTTTGCGCGCCACCCCACTAAAAATATTCTTGGGGGGGATTGAAGGGGGGCTAGGCCCCCTCACATCCCGAAAATTTTTTGGGTGTATGGCCCCACCGGCCGTTAAAATTTATATCTGAGGGTATCTGGGGTCAAAAATGCCTGAAAATTGATGCTGATAAAACATGCTGCAAACAGTGAAAATGGCCAGTGCCAAACACCTTAACTGTTGCCTTGACAGCTGTGTGAAGATGAAAATGAGGTCAAAAATTCATGCACACTTTTTGCCAACTTTGAGATGCCCCCTCTTTACCATGACAACAATGATCGAGTCATGAAAGGTTGCATTTGAAACGCCACTGCCCAATGAACATTCGTACTGAGTTTGGTGTAAAACAAACCATCCATTATGAAACAATGGCTAGTTGAAGTTGCTGTCAGGGGCAACCCTGTGAAAATCAGCGAAATTCACTAAATCTCTGAGTGGTAAAGGGTTAAGCGGCTGTCTTGTTGTTTAGGCTGGTCGCGTTTCCAAGCAAGACCCGTGCTCTATCCAACTGTAAGCCATTGCAACAGCACAAGGTACACACTGTGTGTCCCCTGAGTGCATCTTATTTAACATACGCGGAATTCAATCTTATACCTTATAATGCTGAGGAATTGTGTGATTACCCTTCTTCCACAAGTTCGGTGCGTATCCACGCCGGTAGTCACAAATGTTTATCTTTTTCATCATCGCCCCATCAACGCGAGGTTGTGCGGGTTAAAAAAATAACTGAAGGTGTACTCCATGATCTGGGGTGTTCATTTAAGAATATTTACATAAACAGTGTAAAGTCTAATGTAGACCTATAGAAAAACAATTGCGTTCATACTTCCATGAACACATCGAATCACATGATTTTTAGTGACGTCATTTTAAACCATTGTTCTCTACAGGCGTAGCTGACGTCAAGGCTGCTCCACTCTTTGTAGAAAAACAGCGTGTAAATGTTTTTTAGCTTAAAAGTTTGCCATACAAGCATTTTTTCGCTCAGTGATGAGGGGAAAATAATGGAAATATAAAAAAAAGCTTTATTTTTCTGCTTTTCATAAAAGTATGAACAACAGTGGGTCACTAGCAAAGTTTACATGAACCCCTTTGGGGTTCATTTACTTTGCAGGACCCACTGCGTTCATACTTCCATGAACTGCAGAAAAATAAATTGCATTTCCTAATTTAACCACCCCCCAACACAGAGTTGTATGCAATGGTTAAAACAAGAAAAATGCCTAATGGCATTATGGACGTTTTTTTTTTTTCAGTACGGATAGGATGGTGGTGGCATGGGTGGGGTAGGGTGGGGTGTTCTGGTGTGGGGTAGGGTGGGGTGGGATATGTTAGGAGTCGGGTGGGACGAGGGGGGGGGTTATGTGTTTTACGAAGAAAAAAAAATAAAGTTTTTTTCTATTTTTAGCTCTAGTGGCCACTGATTTTAGCAATTTTGAAAAAGGGTCACCTAATGAACATTTCTGTAAAATAATTTTGAAATATGGCCATTATCCCAGGAGGAGATGTTGTTTAAAGAAATTGTTGACCGACGACGGACATCAACTCACCTTGAGCACTTCGTGCTCAGGTTAGCTAAAAAAAGAACGAAAAAAAAAAAAACACACAAAAAAAAGAAAATTCCATGCCTGTGCATGCATGTATGTATTATTACTAGCAACTATCAGGGGAGGAAGATAATAATTGTTCATATGTGTTTATGGAGAAGAAAAGAAAAATAAAGAAAAAAAAAGAATGAAAAAAGAAAGAAAAAAAAAGAACGAAAAAAAAAAAAAAGTCTCCACGGGAGTTTGAACTCACGCCCCTCAGATTCATAGTCAACAATAGGATTCGTAGTCCAGCACTCTATCCACTACACTGGCATTTGAAAAAAGGTTAACCAAAAGGTAAACCTGAAAAACACAAGTTTGAAAAATGACAATTTCCGCCAAAATTTTAGTCTTTTGCGCCATTTATGGATAATACATGAAAGCGGTACCTCCACTTATGCATCAGTCCTGATATTAAAACAATCTGCTACAGAATAGATGAAAAATATCACTTTGAAAAAAGGTTAACCAAAAGGTAAACCTGGGACGACGCCCGCCCGCAGGACGCCCGCCCGCCCGGACAACGCTATTTTAAAGGACGGATTTTTTTTAAAAACCCGTCCAAAAATTGCAGCAGTTGTATTGCATTTAGGTCATTTTTAGCCAGTCAGTGCTTTCATTCTTTCTTAACCCCTCTGAGAGGGACATAAGAGGGGTTCTGGCAAACCAAGTGTTGAAGGGTGTAGGAGTTGATGAAATGGGTTTATAAGTACAGTGTGAAAAGAGAAGGTTAGTATATTTAAAAGCTAAAAACAGAAATTGGTCTTTTAACCCATATTGTATCAGAAACCCCAAAACGGGTAGTTGCCAAACAATATTATACTGCCTGTCAGCCCTAGGTCAGATGCCGCAGAACACAGTGTCTCATCAGGGCCCCATCCATCGGAGCTTGAAGTAGATGGGCTGTATAATGCTTCCACACAGAGCTGAAACCAACCCGAACACAAGTACTGGTGAAACGCTTAGAGGATCTAAGCCTGCCCAGACAAAGTGATGAGAGTCCATGCTTCTAAACTCTATTGGTTTCATTAGGCTGCAGATATCATAACCATCTCAATGTCGGGTAAAAGTCCCACAAAATTGGAAGCAATGTCTCCAAAATGACCTTTACAGTGTTGATGGGGACTGTAAACCTCAAATCAAACAAACAAAAGAACTTGTCAGGGCCTACATTGTTTGCAAACCATTCAGGCAGTTCCAAATAGATTTTTAAGAAAACACCTGATACCCCTACACTTGAAATAGACTCGTGCTATATATAAGAAGGAAGATTTCATTCGGTACAAAATGTGTTGATTTGGCGGTTAAACTCCATTGCAAACAAAAGGGGCTCGAAGAAATATATGGGCTGCATGATGCTTCCACGCAGAGCTGAATCCGGCCCACACACTAGTACTGGTAAACCCCTTAGAGGATCTTGGTTGGTTGATTTGAGGTTTAACGTCCCTGTTAACACTGTAAAGGTCATTTTGGAGACGTTACTTCCAATTTTGTGGGACTTTTACCCGACATTGAGATGAAATGACATCAGAAGCCCTGTCGCCCAATGAAACCAATAGGGTTTATTAGCATGGACAGTCTGCCTCGCACCGCGGTTCCTGGACAGGCTTAGATCCTCTTAGCGGTTTACCAGTACTAGTGTGAGGGCTGGATTCAGCTCTGCGTGGAAGCATCATGCAGCCCATATATTTCTTCAAGCCCCTATGGGCGGGGGCGACCCTTAGAGGATCTAAGCCTGTCCAGGAACTGAGGTGTGAGGCGGACCGTCCATGCTAATAAACCCTGAGATGTCATTTCATCCCAATGTCGGGTAAAAGTCCCACAAAATTGGAAGCAACGTCTCCAAAATGACCTTTACAGTGTTTACTGGTATGTTAAACCTCAAATTAAACAAACAAATTTTACCTGCACGATAGTCCTCTTAACGGGGTTGCTGCAGTATAAATAGATAGATAGACATTAACTTTTAAAAGATGAAATGACATCTCAAGCCCTACCAATCATTTTTCCTTGGAGTTGTCTCCGGTTATGGCAGTATATTCAAGTTCACTCGGTTTCAGTTCTGGTGTATGAATGATATTTGACGTGTCACCAGTAACAATTCTGATTCTGAGTTCCGCCTGATGGGAGCACCGCGCTCCCTGATCTATCTATCTATCTTCTTATACTGAGTCGGTCATATTTGGCCATTACCTCAGTTGGGTGCGTAGCTAAATTTAGAATTTAGCTGAAAAAAAAAAAAAAAAAAAAAAAAAAAAAAGAGGAGTCACTGGATGAGTCCTTAAAACTATTTACAATCTGAATAACAGAGGTATACTAAAACGCATACCTCTGAGTCTCAATCTTACACTGTATGGGCTTTGAACTCCTCTGCAGTCTTAGCATTCACCACAGAAGAGGGAAGACTATTCCACTGGGGAATAGTCCTAGGGAAGAAGGAATTTTTCAGGGCATCACTGTAGGACTGGTACCTGTGATACTGTGAGTTGTTTACTTTTGATGCCCTTGTTCGAGTTGAAACTGTCACAGGGGTCAAGTATTTATCTTTATTAACGGCCACTGTACCTGAATGTATCTTATAGAAGAAGGTTAAAGAGGACTGCTCACGACGGGCCTCTAGGGACGGCCATTCTAGCTCGTTAAGCATGTCACCGACGCTGCTTCTATTGCGCCATCGTCGGCAGGTCCATCGAGCAGCTGTCCTCTGCACCTTCTCCACCTGCTGAATCTGAGTTTTAACATAGGGATGCCAAATGGGTGATGCATATTCTAGCTGAGGGCGAACCAATGTTTTATATGCAACATCCTTTGTCTGCCTAGGTGCAAAAGCCAAGTTTCGTCTAAGAAATCCTAAAGTCCTAGTTGCTTTTGATGTAATTTCTGAAATGTGTTGACCCCAATCAAGATCATCAGTGATGGTGATACCAAGATATTTGGCGGATTGAACCTGCTCCAAGATTTGCTGGTGTAGTTTATAGTCAAACTTAATTTGTTTGTCAGGAGGGTGTCGCGACACCCTCATTGAATGACATTTGGCCACATTGAACTTCATCTGCCAATCGGCCTCCCACTGTGCTAGTTGATTCAGGTCATCTTGTAGAATAAGACAGTCAGAAGAAGAATATATATTCCTATAAAGGACACAATCATCAGCAAACAAACGGACAGATGACCTGATGTTATCAGGGAGATCATTAATGAATACCAAGAAAAGGACCGGTCCAAGGACCGAACCTTGGGGGACACCAGATAAAACAGGGACTGGATCAGACGCTTGGCCATCAAGTACAACTTGTTGTGAGCGCCCTGAGAGCCATGAGCTAATCCACCTGTGTGTGGATCCTCTTATCCCATAGTAATCCAATTTATACAATAGCCTCCTGTGAGGTACCTTGTCAAAGGCCTTAGCGAAGTCCATGATAATCAAGTCAGTCTGTTTGTGGCCACGGTTTGTGGCCCCATCCAGATTGCTCACAATGTCATGGTAAAACTGAACTAATTGAGTTTCGCAAGACCTTTGACTTCGGAAACCATGTTGACAGTCAGCAAGAATGCTCTCTAAGGCTAGGTGCTTGTTGATGTTACTAACTATTATATGCTCCAGGGTTTTGCAACAGATGCATGTTAGCGACACTGGTCTATAATTTGCTGCATCGTATTTTTCTCCTTTTTTATAGACCGGGGTAACATTAGCTTGTCGCCAGTCATCTGGTACAGTGCCCTGGGCGAGTGATTCATTGAAGATAAAGGCCAGCACAGGTGAAATTTCAGCACCACATTCTTTAAGCACCCTGGCATTCAGGTCATCCGGCCCAGATGCCTTATGTATTTTGAGCTTACCTAACAGTTTGGCGACCCCGTTTGGGTCAACTGTTATGTCCCCCATTGAGGGGAACTGACTATTACCTTTAGTTGGTAGCTCACCATCAGTTTCACGCGTAAATGCAGATTGAAACTGTTTGTTACATATGTTGGCCTTATCGCGCGAATCTGTTTTAAGAATACCGTTATCTCTTAACGAAGTGATCCCAAAGGCTTCCTTTTTCAGGGACTTTACAAATGACCAAAACTTTTTTACTTTACTATTCTTCTGGGGACTGTCGGGATCTGTATTATCATCCTCAAAGGTAAAGATGCTGGAAACATGCTTCCAATATGCATCTCTTATTACCTTTTGTACATGTGCTCTGAACCTTTTGTAATGGCTCTTAACGTCAGGGCTACTAGACTTACGAGCACGAAAGTACATTCGATTGCGTCTTCTAATTAGATGCTTGATCGTGTTGTCGATCCAAGGCGCACTATGCTTTGTTTTGGTCATTTTCGTTGGAATAAACCTTTCCATAGCCGCAGTTAATTCGGTCTTAAAATTGACCCACATGTCGTTAACTGACATGTGCGAAAGGTCAGAGGAAAGGAACGAATCTCTAAATCGCGCCATATGGTCTCGCAGACCATCCATATCCGCACGTTTATATAGATATATTTTACGCGGGGCTTGTCTGATTCGTTTTGCTTTTATGTCGTATTCAATAAGGACTATGTCGTGATCGGCTTTGCCGATCGGGGGCATCCCCTTAACTCGATTAACTGGGGATGGTGAATTTGTAAATAATAGATCGAGGGTCTTCTCTTGACGGGTGGGTATATTAATTACTTGGGCTAGGCAGTGTTCTTTGATTATATCTAAAAGCTGTTGCTGTGTCTGCCTTTTAGATACCCCATGGGGCACCTGCATTTTGCTCCATTCAATGTCACCACAATTGAAGTCTCCGCCAACCAAAATATGGGCATTTGCATTTGACATTATCCTAGACAAAGATGAATTAAAAGCCTCAAGATATTCTGGGTCAATCTGATCTGGGGGGCGATAAAAGGAACCAAGGTACAGAGTCCTACATCCAATAATGTTCAATTTACACCAAACTAATTCACATTTGGTGTCCAACTCCGGAGTTTCTGTACAGAGTAGGTCTCGCTTGAAAGCCACGAAGACACCTCCATGTGCATCCCCAACTCTGTCTTTCCGGATAGCCTCAAAAGATTCTGGAAAAATTTCTGAGTTTTTAATTTCTGGGGTTAGCCAGGACTCATTGCCCAAAATGATGTCCGGCTTAGCTGAGTCGATAATAGTATGAAGTTCAGCCCTTTTGTTCTTTATTGACTGACAATTCATAATCAATATTCTGAGGGGGTGGTTAAGGACCGCCTTTTTGGTCTTCATTTTAGCTTCTTTTGACTGCTGCACAATGGGCGAAGAAGCTGCCGTGGGCGGGCCAATATTGTCTGGTATCGGACTGTCAGGCTCGGACAGGGTTGATAACGGTTCAAATTGGTTATGGGTGTCAATAGAAGATAAAGTGTCAAACAGAGATGTGGAAAAGTTTGGCATTCCACATTTCATGCATTCCCATGCTACGTTCATATTCGCTGATCTGTTATATAGACTATACATAGTTGATGACATGCCTTGACAGTCTATGTGATACCAGATATTGCAAGTGTCACAACAAATTCCTCGGTCTTCCCAACCAACACTTCTTTGACAAAGTCCACAGGGAAAATGTGAGCTGTCATTTAGGGAAATTGGACCAGGATTTGATTCCACATCCCAAGCATTACCTATTATAACTGTAAATATATACAGGTAAAAAAGTTTGTTTGAACCAGGAAATCCCTTCATCCTTACCGATTTTTTTAAGATAGATACCGTGCAAATGTGGGGCAAATGATGTGCAAAGTTATACTCGTTTGCTGTTGTACCACATGTATCCATATACACTGGGAAAAAGTCAACGGGGATTTCCTGTTGATCCTGTCCGCTATAGATGGAAAAGGATGCTAAACGTGTTGCCAACAGCAGGCAACAAACTCCAAATAGGAGGTCAAACACAAAATGACTCATATTTCATAGGTTGTATGGTGACTTTATGGTAGTTGAAGGGCAATTTATACTAAGTGGTGTCTAGGAAAATTTTCTCTGCTGGGCAATATCTGCAAAAATCACACAAAAACTTAATGAAATTTAATTTTTACCTTTGTGGTTCAATCCGCCGCGAAACCGGAACCAGTTACGTTTCGGTGCAAAACTAAAAAATACCTATGCCAAATTATCCGGGATTCATTTGAAATGCAAATCAACAAAAACAAAACAAAAGCTGAAATAAAACAAGTTACTGGAGAAGTTAACAAAGTTATGAGTAAAAAGTTAAAGAACTCATCCAGGGTATTCCTTAAAACTCCAAAATAATCCAAAAAGTTTCCCGGAAAAACAGGAACAGCACAACCGCGCGCATGCGGGACGAAATGACCAAGGATTATTGCTGTTCTTGTTGTTTGTCAAGGACAAGGGGTCGAGATGTCCTACAATGAGCTTGAACTTCCCAAGTTGTTGCATGGGCCGAGTTCGCTAGGTCAATATATTATATAAAAAAAATCATACACCTGAGCCTGAAAATCACCTACGTGTAGATTGCCCGATTTAATCATCAGATTAATTGTTTTTCGAGTGCTTCCGGTACATAACGACAAGTGTAATAAATAAATATGCAATAAATATGGCGGCGTAGAGAATTCCCAAGGTTATGACTCGATCTCGTGACGTCACTTTAATTTATTCATAAATAATAACAACAAAAATAAATAAAAAATGTACAAATTTATAACAACACATAAATAAGAAAAATATATTAATTGACTGATATGCCAATGTTGATTTTTTAGCTATTACAACAAACCGAATCACCAATCAGCCTTGCGACACACTATTCATCCGGTGACGGATACGGGTTACATAAGATTTTTGAGGCTCTGGTTCCCAACTTCATACATTGTTTGAATGGAATACATGGAAACCTGAAAACCGGTTTTAGCCAGTTCCTGGGCGCAAGCAAACTTTCTTGCATAGATTGTGTCTTGTGATGATACGCGTTACCTAGATACGAGCTCGCTCGACGCCCGCCTTCGGCGGACGTCGACGGCTGCCTTCGGCAGCCGCCGCTATGCTCGTTATTAAACTCCAAAACAAACAAACCGTTTGTGTGGGGGAATCCTAGTTCAACAGTGAGTCATGACAGCTTCATACAAGGTAAAATAGTTTTTGGAGCGTAGCTGTTGCAGCGTAGCTCCAGTGAGATGAGAAGTGATTTCTGCACTACTTTCGGTGTTACTGCATATGACCCAATCACCAGTGAAAACATAGTACCCCGTGTTAACATAGTAGATTATTACGCCGTGCGGTATCTTCTTATAGACTGCATCACAGACCACCTATTTCAAACGGAATAGATGAATATTTTTAATAGATGAACTGTGTAGGAGTCGAATCTTTTTGTAGTTCAGTTCATATAACCCAGTTTACAGCCCATTTGTACGATAAAAGCCCAAACCTGGCAACTTGCAAACAGGACAAACCCAGATCAGATACCACAGAACGCGGAGTCTCATTATGACCTGCACTGCATACTTACAAAAAGGTTCAGCCATTTTTGCCAAATATTTCGTGGAAGCAACAACCTGACATCCCTGATTTTAAAATGAACTCATTCCATACTGATATAAGGTGTTGAGGAGTCCATTCGTTTAAAATGGGTTAAAAGTACGCAGTGTGGGTCGATAATGTATTACCAAAATAAGACAGTTGGAATGAGTTTGGACATATGCACGTCAAGGCTTATATTGTAAGCAGTAAATTTTGCAGTTTATCCACAGATGAGACGCCACTTATTGTAGCGTCTGATCTTGGTCTGCTATGTTTGTCCCTAAAAAGGCTGCTAGACATATACTCAGAGTATGGGTTAATGTGTGTGTGGGGGGGGGGGGGGGGGGGGACAATGTTACTTTTTTAAAGCGACCTGTCTGCATCCTAGGCATGTGACCATAAATAAAGCAAATTATCAGCTCAGACGCAAGTTCGATACCTGCCGAGTTCGGCAACATTCTTTCCAGGAGATTGATCGTGAAACCTGTTCCACGGTGATTGTATCCCTTTCGCTGATTCAAGAAGGGCAGTTGTTGGTTTCCGGAAAAGACTGTGCACCCTGCTTTATTGACAATATCCAGCCAAAGAAATCGCCTTAATGCCAAATCATTTCATAAATTTATTTTTATATAATAATAATGGAGTATAATGTCTAAACCTCTTCAAATATTCCTATGGATTGATATTGACAATAACTAACCTAAGAAACTGTCGCATGCAAGATCACTTCATAAATGGCCTCACCGATGCAATATATATTTAGAAAAATGTTAACAGAGTATAATGTTCAAACCTCTCTGAATATTCCGATCGTTTTTGGCATTCGGATTGATATTGACAATACCTAACCCATGAGGCTGCTTTATGCATGATTAATTTATGAATGGCCTCGCCGAGGCAAACTTATATAAAAATGAATACGAAGTATAACATCTAAACCCGGCTTTGATCATTTTCGGCATACAGGTTGATATTGACAATACATAACCCGCAAAATTGCCTAATGCCAAACCTTACAAACGACCTCGCCTAGGCAAACTAAAAAATTATTTCGAAGTGTAACTTCTAATCTACTTGGAATATTTTGACAACTGTTAGCATACAAATAGATAATGTACAGATCTAACCAACGAGATTCCTGAATGCCCAATTTCTTTATTTTAGCCTCTGCAAGGTAAAAAATTCATCCACTGACACGATCGTATAACTTTCAAACCGACGGGTATATTTTTATAATGTTTTGCATGCAGATATAAATTGACATGATCAAGCTAATGATATTGTCTAATGCCAGATAGCTTTATAAACAGCCTCACCGAGGCAATTTTTAAAGACTGATTACGGATGTATAACTTATAAATTGCTGGGAAAATTATGCTAATTTTTCACATGAAGATAAACATCATCAAGCCGTAACCAAGGAGAACGTCTAATGCAAGATAAATAACCTCCCCAAGGTAATTTTTCAAAAACTGATTACATAAAATAACTTTAAAGTCGCCAAACAATTTCGCAAGCCGCAGTTATTACACGAACTATAGCTCAGCAGAAATCTTCAAGTAAACTGTAGAACTGCATGGTTGCTGTATTGCTCAAAAACATTAATTGTGGGTACTGGATAAAACTGCCTCGTCAATGCGGTTCAATCAAGTCCCCGCAATCCATGTTTTGAGCAGAGATAAGAAAATATCACAATTTTGTATCTTAAAATTTCCTTTTTTTTTTTTTTTTTTTTTTTTTGCCGAAAAATTGACAATGTATTGGTACAGGCGTGTTTTCGTGATGGTTGTTGCGGGGTCTACACCTTAGCGTGAGTTAATTTCAATACAGGTCTTGTTGCTTTAACACGACTTCTGGCCCAGAATAGCTTCAAACAGCTATGTTCATTGGATCAATATGAGCCTGAATTAAAATACCAATCATACGCCAAATCAAATTATCAAAACTACGCTCCATCAGCACTCTCAGTGCTTTGATTTTAATGTGCAATTGTTGCTGCTGCTGTTATTGTTTTTGTTGTTGTTATTGTTGCTGCTGCATAATTATCATCATCATAATCATCATCATCATCATCATCAGTATCATCACCACCACCACCTTAATCATCATCAGTAATCATCATCAGTATATTTTACTACGTATCATTTTCTTTCTGTTGTTGTTGGCTATCCTGAATAATATGAAAACCGTTTACACTACAGAATGGCTTTTTCCTACTGATATGGTGTCCTTTTTTGTTCAGGACCTGGTATAGCATTCATGGTTTACCCAGAAGCGTTGTCAAGGCTACCAATACCCCAACTGTGGTCGGTATTGTTCTTCCTTATGTTATTTACAGTCGGAATGGACAGTCAGGTAGGAATGAGTGTAGCTTTACGATGTATGTAACACACCCGTGCGACGTAGCGTATTTTTTCATACAATCGAACTTCAATGGCTCGATCACCTATGGGACCACGAAAATCTGTTCGAGACAGGGGTAGTTCGAGCCACAGAGGCTTACTGCCAGGAGGCATAACGAGGTACTTTTTGACATATTTCCGTTGTCCTGTAATGAAAATGTATGCTGTGTGTGCTCATTAGAATCGCCTCATCGAGGCGATTCTAATGAGTACACACAGCATACATTTGCAAGATAAAAGTCTCCTAAATTATCTCGCACCATTTCTTATGTAGAGGACTTGCCTAGGGGCTCAAGAATGGGTTCGACTCAGCCATAGTAAACGCGCCATCGGTGTTCGAGCCATCGAAGTTTCTACTGTCTCTCCAAAATGGCTACTTTAACGATAAAATGCGTGATATTTTACTTATTCATACTGCAAACATAGGTTGTTTAGAACCGTATCATTGAGGCGGTTCTAACGAGTACCCACAACCTATGTCCTGGAGCAACAGGCCTCCGCGAATAAGAACGCTGACTAAATCATTAGGTCTCTCATCGCCGTGGGTTCGAGTCTAGCTTAGGTCCTATATGAGACGCCAAGTTATGCAACGGAAGGTGAGGTGGTTCCTTCGGGTACTCCGGTTTTCGGCCACCTCTGATTTACTTTCGACTCAGTATGAGTAAAATAATCTCGAAAAGGCCATGAAACAAAAAAAAGTTCTTGAGCAGAAATAAGGAAAATAATGTATACCCCCGTAAACCCCAGTTTTCTCCATATAAAGTTGGGTTTACAGGGATGTTCATTTCACGGACTAGTTCACAGCAGCAGGTTTACAAGTTCATGTAATTTACATGCCTGTAAACTCCTCTTTATTTTGAGAAAAAAATGAGGTTTTCATATGTATACATTGTTTTTCTTATTTTTGCCCAGCTGCTCGACAGAACCGCCACTGTTTATGATTGGATAAAAAATGCAAGTTCTAGACATAAAAAAACGTAAGTTTGGGAAACGAATGTGTTATCATAATAGATCGTATGGTACGAACCCAGGAAAGGACATGCATTTTTTTTCAATATGTTGTGCGAACAAGATATTAAGTTGTGCGTACAAGATAATATCTTGTGCGCACAAGATATTAAGTTGTGCAGACATTATATTATCTGATGCGCACAAAATAATAACCTGTGCGGACAAGATATTATCTTGTTCGCACAACATATTTAAAAAATGCATTGCCCTTCCAGGGTTCCGTAGTATGGAGATTTATGTTTGATAAGGGTATTATTGACTGGTGTGGTGTTAACGGCCCGGTCAAAACCATTAAGGTCATAGTGAGCCGGTCTGTTCATTACGAAAATGCGCCTATACAAATAAATTATAAACTTAACACCGAAAAAACTACAATTTTAAGATGAAAAATTCTGATATTTTTCTTAGTTGTGCTCAAAATATTGATTGTGGGTACTCGTTAGAACCGCCTCGGTGACGCCGTTCTAACCAGTACCCATAATCTACATTTTAGAGCAGAACTAAGAAACATGAAAATTACCCCTGTAAACCAGAGTTTACTTATAAAATTGGGGTTCAAGGGGGTCAAAATTATATGGGCGTGGTTTCGTGAGCTTACTTAACCACACTTTTACAAAACCGGTTTACCAGAGTAGTACACTGCCTTTCGCCAGAAACCGAAAACTGTCATTCTTCATCAAATATCGTTTAAAATACCAGATCTGGTGGTAATCTATAAACTTCAATTTTTCAGACATTGATACTGCCAGCAAGGATCCTTGGAGATTTAATTGAAGCATTTGTCTTTCAGAAAATTCGTATTAAACAGCCATTTCTTTGCTTCATCGGAGACAGCCCCTAGAGTCCTTTCTTTTTCTCACGATTTCAAATTGTCCGCGTCACAAAGAAAACCTGTCTCATGACATGCGCAGTTGACATCCGGGTCCGAGGTTACCCTTATTTTTTTAAAGTTCACAGGGACTCATTAACTACGATATAACAAACGTGTGACATACTCATTACGAAAAAACGCCTGTACAAATGCATAGTAAACCTCACCGTCCCCCCCCCCCCCCCCAAAAAAAAATGAAGATGAAAAAATTATATATTTTTCTTATATCAGCTCAAAATATAGATTGTGGGTACTTATTAGAACCGCATCATCGAGGCGGTTCTAACGAGTACCCACAATCTATATTTTACAGCAGAAATAAGAAAACTAAGGTTTACCCCGTAAACCCCAGTTTTACTATATAAAAGTGGGGTTCAAGGCGGTCAAAATCATAAAGGCGTGTTTTCGTGATGGGATTCTTCCATATCTCCAAGACGATTATTTCTCGAATGAAAATGTGTGCCTTTTTTCTTATTTATACTCGTAACATAGGTTTTGGGTTCTCATTGAGGCGGTCCTCATGAGCACCCACAACCTAAGTAGTAATATAATGTATACCCCTATAAACAAAATATGTTTTCATATATAATGTAGGGTTTACGTGGATGTTCATTAAAGTGGTGCATTTTTGCATTAGTGAAAGTAAACAAACATTGTCGGGATATGTGGTATGGAACGCAAAAGTTGTTTGATGAGGAGATGTGCCCGCATTCTTTTACACAACATTCAATATCAGACATCTAGTTTAAATTATATTAAGTTTTCTACATTCTGCATCTATTTGTCAAGACACCCCAGAGAATTTTATATTACCTCTGAAAATTCTATTCCGCCAGTAGTTCGAACAACAAATTAATCTTCTAACATTATCTTCCTTTTTTGGTTGAAAATTTGCAAGAAAAAATTATGTGTGGTACAAGAGGTACGCAAAAAGTTCACAGAACATGATAAAATATCTTAGTGTCACGTCAACAATGACATACAATGAAAACCATTCTAAACCCAAGTTTAAAATGTGGGAAAATTGGAGTTCTCAAGGGCTTATATAATTTTTGTTATCTTTGCTCAAAATCAAAGATTTTAACGTTCACCTACCATCTATTTTTGGGGCTGAAGTAGGAAAAATATTTACAAAATTAACAGTTGCAAAACGTTAGTTGTACCGGTATCAGCGATGCACGTGATTTTCTTTCTAAAATAAAGAAATCAAGCAAATTGACACTTGAAATTGAAATGTAAGTTTTGAACAAATCTTTCAGATTGTACATGTTCAGACGCTGACCAGTGCCATGATGGACTGTTTTCCTAGGCAACTGTTGAAACGAAAATTGGCTGTTACAGCATCTGTGTGCACTGTACTATTTCTACTTGGTCTGACATGTGTCACTCAGGTAAGTTTGGGCTGCGTTTGCAATGGGTGATTCGATGCGAAAGTGTTGTTAATCTCTTAGCATTGCGGTGTCAGCCTAACGCACATTAAAGTATAAACATATCCCACCCTCACCCACCCAACGGAAAAGTGCTGCGAGTGTTTGATAGACTGGTCTTAGAAATATGATGTATTGTGGCTTTAGCTTACCTGAGTATAGTTTTTGCAGAGAGGATTGACTATTATGCGGAGCTCTCGTAAGCACCGCCTTTGGAATGTTTTATTTACAAAGAGGAAAACCAAGTCACTCGATTGTGTGTATTCAACTTTAACATTAGAAAAAAAACTCTGGCGTATATATGGCCATTTGGTACGCTTGCATAACATGCGAAAGACACTCTATCGAATCTTCTGGTGGACACAGCGAATTTGATATATACTGACAACACCTAAATAGCTCCTCCTAGACAGTTTTATCTGCGACTACTATAACAAGTGTTCATGTCAGTCAATGTCGGTCGTCCTTGGTCTGTCGTACGGCGTCAACAATTTGACTTCTCATCTACACTTTGGCCATTTTCATTCAAACTTTACAACAGTGTTGTCCCATACATGTTAGTGTACGCTTTCACATACATTGTATTTAAAACACTTTTGGGGTGTTCTCTGTTTGAACAAACTAACGAGCGTCTACAGTCTATGTTAAGAGCAGAAATAATGACAATAATATGTTTTCATCCAAAAATGAAAGTATACATGAACACTTTGTCACACGGGATGTGTTATCATCCATATGTTTTCCGTCTTGATCCAATGTTGAGCTAGGAAGCCACCATCAGAAATATTGTGAATTACGTAATCCATCATCCCCCACCCACCCACACACACAGAGAGACACATGAGCTCAGTAGTCCCTTTGAAGTGACTTATAGGTTAACTGGTTTTGTATTTGTGTTAGTGTTTTGTCATCTTGGTACTTTCTAAACATTTGGCGGATTGTTGTGGATGCGTTCTTTGGCTGTGCCTTCCCTGATAAACGTTTTTTTTTTTTTTTCTCTCTCTCTCTCTCTCTCTCTCTCTCTCTCTCTCTCTCTCTTCTAAAAGCCTCCGTGGTGTAGTGGTATAGCTATTCGCCTGGTAAACCATGATTCCGGGCTACTTCATACTTTTGGATGTCTTCAAAGCATGGTCTCGTCTCCATATGACTTTAGTTGTTGATAGGATATAAAACCCGAAACACATCTCTCTCATTTGGTTCAATTATAACATGTGTCGTTGTGTATTGTTCGAAGCAGATAGTATCTGTGATTTAGATATACCTAATTTTATTTTTCTTTTGTCTTTTCCTCACTTTCTAATTCATGTGTAAAATGAAAAATATTCATGTAACGATACAGATACAGTTTGTGTGATTTGTACGGAGAGGACTTCATAATGCTGCTCTAAATAAACACTGCCTCATTTTTAGCCTTCTTTTTCGATGCAAGAACCATGGCTGTCTTTTGTCTGTTATGCCTCTTGCTTTTTCGCACCTCTTTCGTGATGGAAGGCCCTAGGACTCGGCGGAGTTTTTATTTATTGTGTCTTATTTTTATCTATTTTTAGGTACTTATGATATTCAAACGATATACAATGTCTAGTATTTTTTTATCTTAAATCAATATGTGCCATTTTATATTTTATAAGCGATATTAAATGTGTCTTAAATTTAACTGAGTAATTTAGTAACCAGATAATATTATTCTAAATACCTATGTTATTAATCCATATGTATTAACCTCCCTGTTTTACAGCTGTTTTACACTTGTTGTTTTACACTTGCTGAATTTGATTTTTCTCTCTACAATCAATTTAGTTTTGTCGGAATATAGCTCTTGCAGCTAATGTTATCTGTTGTATGTATCCGACGTGAAATAAAGTTTCTTGTATCTTGTATAACTTGTGTCCAATCCCATTGTATTTTGTTCAATGAAATATGTTTAATCATCGAAGACTATGAATACACTGCGCGGATATGCGCGCAGACTGAGCCAGGTATTTGAAGGACGCGCACACAAATTGCAGATATATAGAAAGACCGTTAATAGCAGTTTCTCGTTCTTTGTCTGTTCACAGCTGACTGCAAATAGCCATTTTAACGTACATGTATTTTGGCTATCTGCAGTTGGCTGCAAATAGCCAAAAACGTTAAAATGGCTATTTGCAGTTGACTGCAAATAGCCATTTTAACGTGTTTTTTTTGGCTATTTGCAGCCAACCCGTTAATCAAATCTAATCTAATCTAATCTCTCTCTCTCTCTCTCTCTCTCTCTCTCTCTCTCTCTCTCTCTCTCTGCCATGGCTCTTTCAATCAACTAACAAAATGATCAAATGATCCCATGTTATAGAGTTTAAACCACACTTTTTCAGGGTGGAGTTTATGTTCTTCAAGTACTTGACTGGTACTGTGCTAGTGTTTCTGTTATGTTTCTTGCGCTGATGGAAGTCTTAGGTCTGGCTTGGGTTTATGGTGAGTTTTTTCTTTACCCAATATTCCGGTCGAGGCTTTACTGTGTGACACATATGCATTTGTCTCATACGTATTGTGGAGCCAGAAATAAGAACATTTCCACAATTGCATACAGTCACAAGAGGAACGAAATAAGCTTTCAGCTTCCGTTCTAATCCTTTGTTTGTCATTACTTTGTTCGTATCGTGTGCGTATTTGAGATAAAATAAAATATGTTTAAACTAAATACACCTGTGGACACAAAACCGTTCAAACTTTGATTGGCTTCATTTCATTTTGACTTGAAACATCTTTCAATATATCCTAACATCCTGTCAATAAACTGCAGAAAGAAATAAATTCAAAACATAAGGTAGTGTACACTTCGTTGCTGACTCTTGCACTATCCAATCAAAATACCCCTCAGATGTCAATACCAATCATTTGCTTGATATAGTTTTAGAATTCTTTGATGAATGACATTTGCTTGTCAAACTAGCTTGATGCAAAGAGATTCATTGAAAGGTACTTCATATGAGTTTGAACAGTTTTGTGTCCACAGGTGTAAATAAACTTTTTAGCCAGAGACTGGAACGAAAACCTTATCTATCCTGTTGTTTCACTGGACATGTAAACGAAATGGTGATAAAACAACTGTTCAGTGACTCATCTTTATTAAAGCTTAGGTTACATAAGGGATATTGACCAAACAACACAATATGCAAATGAATGGCGTAGGCAATAAAAATACTAGTTGAAACGAATATTATTAACAATAAAGCCGATAAGGATATCTAGAAAGTAGACTTCGTAATCATGTATTTTCATGTCAGCCTTGACGGCGGCCACGCGTCAGCGAGTCTCGCCAGGACCCTGGCTGAACTAACAAAATTATACGACAAACCTAAAAACATTAATGAAATAGATAAGCAAGGTTACCAAAACAAGTTACTCATGTTCTCATCTTATGGGCACCCATTAGTTATACTTTATATCGGGGCACCAGAGGCCCCATTGAGTCTGAGCGTATACACAGTTCCGCTAAAACGACCGCCGGTGATTCAGGTGATTCAGCATTCAACAAAGATGAACCAAGCATGCTGATCAGAGTCGCCAGAAAAATTGATGAACCTTCAGCGAGGAATCATATTCATTTTGTTTGTCTCTCTTATCAACCGGGTTTACTCTGAAAGAGAAGAAACCTTTTTCAAAGTGGTTCGGTCAATTGTTATGAAATATACCACGTACTTGAGCGGTTTCTAAAGTTTTCGTCCTTTTAAAAATGGTGACAGTGTTCAAGATGTTCTTCTACCAATTGCATTTAAAATTAATTTGCTGTCAATGTTTACAGGATTGAGGCGCTTATACGATGACATAGAACTGATGTTAGGCCGGAAGCTGACACCAGTCTGGGGGGTTTTCTGGCGCTACATAACTCCAGCTCTTATTGTGGTAAGTGAAGTAATACGTAGTTTGTACTACATAGCCGGGAATACATTTGTTAGTGCTCGATTTCTGGTGCAAATACAAAGAAACTTCCATGACTAGAACACTGGTGGTTCCTTTAGCACACGATTCGAAATGGTTCTTAACCCTTGTCCTGCTGAACCCGGATACATGTATGTCTTATCTTTGAAACAATGAAGATCCAGATCAGATGGCTTCTTCAGTAATCTGATTGGTGATAATAAGATGTGGGGGTGGCATATATAAATATTCAGCAGGTCAAGGTTAAGTACCTAGAAAGTTTTTCCCATTGTTTCCGATAAATGATATTGTTTGTTTGATTTGAGGTTTAACGACCCGTCAAGACTTTTTAAGCCATTTTGGAGACATCGCCTCCAATTTGTGGGACTTTTACATGACATTGAGGTGAAATGACATCTCAAGCCCTGTCACCCAATGACGCCAATAAAATTTATGCGCATGGATGTTCCGACTCTCACCACTTCGCCCGGGCAGATCTAGACCTTATAGACGGTTTACCAGTACACATGTGCGGTCAGTTTGAGCTCTTCGTGGTTGGCCCCCGCCCATCGGGGCTTGAAGAAATAAATGGGCTGCATGATGCTTCCACGCAGAGCTGAAACCGACCGCACACGAGTATTGGCAATCTGCTTAGAGAATCTAAAACAGAAGTGAAGGCTATGATCAGGAATCGATACAATTAACCCGCAGCTCCCATCATGAAACAACCAGACCCTAATGGAAACATCAATAGCGGAAGGCCAAAAGGACAGTTACTTTCCCACAAAATGGCCAGTTGGATATCCAAAACAAAATACTCAAAGACAAACCATAACCAAAATAAATCGCGACAGAAGAACTGCCTTGGAACGGTTAGTGACACGAATTCCACTCGGGGGCTTTAATCGATTTTACGTTGTCACAATCCTCGCACTTACCTCCGTCGCGATTTAGACAAATAACTTGTTCAGTCCGCGTGAAAGCCTTCCAAATTATCAGTGCAACATCTCCGTGAACACAAAAAAAGAGACAACCAGAGAGATGAAACAACGGTGAGGACTCGACAGCAAGAAACCACTGAAATGCTGGAGCAAAAGAAAACCAACAGTTTGACTCCGATCACAGATCAGAGCATCAGGCACCAACCAACATTACTCTCTCACTCTCAGTAAGCTTTTACGCTGGAACCGCCATAGAATCTGAGGCCTGGCCCACCGGCGTGCAAGTAAAGAGAGAAGCAAAGTTGTCAACCATGATTGGGTTAACTACCATGCATGCAGTCTGTCGTATAACATTTATGTTGTACCCAATCTTTTTATATCGAAGAATGATTTAACGAAATTGGGCGCTGAAGTCATTGTGGTTATATATTTTTCTGAATTAAATACTAAGTCACCATAAAATTCGGGTTCCGATAGACCTTGTTGCAGAAGAGATTTAAGTCCAATATTGAATTTTGAAATTAAACCAGAATGACGGCAATAAAATTGTGAAAAGGCTTTGCGTAGTTTATGATACCGATAATCCGGATTTGATATTTTCTCGCTTCTGGACTGTCGAAAGTGTAAAACTAGATCGCACGGCACCAGGGAAAATGGCAATTAAAAGCGTAAATTACCCGCTTTTTAAATAAGCAATACAGGGCTGAAGTGACTGCCCATAAAATCATTGAATCATGGTCGCCACTCTCTGCTTGCATTTATAAGTTCATTACCCATTTCTGTATTACGTATTCTGGACACCGTGGCGAATAAATTCTACGATAGTTCTAATCAGTTAAACGATGCGAGAGTTTGTTGAGCATAAAGCCCTTAAAGAATGGAAACTTAGCATTCTGAAACTAGTGGACAAACCAAACACATTATTACCTTCTAAACCTAAGATGTCTTTACATCACCTTAAACCAGGTATTCTAGAATTTCACAAGAAGGTTGTTTTGACTCCAGCAGACACGTCCTCTAACAATGTCGCTGTTGTTTGACGGCTCCACTATGTTGGCATCTTAAGCAAGAGCTTGGTGATACTAAGGCCAATGAACTGCAGCCTTCGACTGTAGAGAGGGCTGTAGCTGATGACCATATTTGTCATTCAGCCACTGAGTTTGCTGTATGTCTTACAGAAGGCCAAGACAAGCTTCCTACCTTATACTTAAAAAAAAGACCATACAAAGCACGGTTTCTTGCAAATTCCAGCTCGTGTACTACCAATTTTCCAAATTATTAACTTCATGTTTTACTGCCATAAAAAGACATGTGATTAAATATTGTTATAAAGTAGAAGTAAAACAAAGATCAGGAATCAATACAATTAATTTACTCCACCCATCAAAGACACCAAAGGGAAAGAAACACAAACATGAAGCGACCAGAACATAATGGAAACCTAAACAAAGGTAGGCCATAAGGACAGTTACTTTCCCACAATATGGCCATATGGCCATCCAAAATAAAAAGACACAAGTGATACACACAGTAAGTAACAAACAACAACATGAATAAACCGCCACAGACGAACCGCCGTGGAACAGTCAATGGAACGATTTCCACTGGGGGCTTAAATCGATTTTACGTGGCCACAATCCTCGCCCTTACTTCCGTTGCGATATAGACAAATAATTTGTTCAGTCCGCATGAAGGCCTCCTAACTAAACAGTGCAACATCCCCGTGAACACAAATAATCAAAGAACCACAGAGGCGAGACAACGGTGAGGACTCGACAGCAAGAAACCACTGAAATGCTGGAGCAAAAGGAAACCAACAGTTAGACTCCGATTGCCCCGACCAGAAATACAGAGCATCAGGCACCAACCAACATTACCTTGAATTAGATCTCTCTAATTCTCAATAAGCCTTTACGTTGGAACCGGCATATAATCTGAGGCCTGACCCATCGGCGTGCAATTAAAGAGGGAAGCAAAGTTGCCAACCGTGATTGGGTAAACTACCATGCATGCAGTCTGTCGTATAACCTCCATGTTGTACTCAATCTTTTTATATCGAAGAATGAGTTTACGAAATTGGGTGCTGAAATCATTGTGGTTATATATTTTTCTGAATTAAATACAAAGTCACCATAAAATTCGGGTTCCGATAGACCTTGTTGCAGAAGAGATTTAAGTCCAATATTGAATTTTGAAATTAGACCAGAATGACGTCAATAAAATTGTGAAAAGGCTTTGCGTTGTTTATGATACCGATAATCCGGATTTGATATTTTCTCGCTTCTGGACTGTCGAAAGTGTAAAACTAGATCGCACGGCACCAGGGAAAATGGCAATTAAAAGCGTAAATTACCCGCTTTTTAAATAAGCAATACAAGGCTGAAGTGACTGCCCATAAAATCATTGAATCATGGTCGCCACTCTCTGCTTGCATTTATAAGTTCATTACCCATTTCTGTATTACGTATTCTGGACACCGTGGCGAATAAATTCTACGATAGTTCTAATCAGTTAAACGATGCGAGAGTTTGTTGAGCATAAAGCCCTTAAAGAATGGAAACTTAGCATTCTGAAACTAGTGGACAAACCAAACACATTATTACCTTCTAAACCTAAGATGTCTTTACATCACCTTAAACCAGGTATTCTAGAATTTCATAAGAAGGTTGTTTTGACTCCAGCAGACAAGTCCTCTAACAATGTCGCTGTTGTTTGACGGCTCCACTATGTTGGCATCTTTAGCAAGAGCTTGGTGGTACCAAGGCCAATGAACTGCAGCCTTCGACTGTAGAGAGGGCTGTAGCTGATGACCATATTTGTCATTCAGCCACTGAGTTTGCTGTATGTCTTACAGAAGGCCAAGACAAGCTTCCTACCTTATACTTAAAAAAAAGACCATACAAAGCACGGTTTCTTGCAAATTCCAGCTCGTGTACTACCAATTTTCCAAATTATTAACTTCATGTTTTACTGCCATAAAAAGACATGTGATTAAATATTGTTATAAAGTAGAAGTAAAACAAAGATCAGGAATCAATACAATTAACTTACTCCACCCATCAAAGACACCAAAGGGAAAGAAACACAAACATGAAGCGACCAGACCATAATGGAAACCTAAACAAAGGTAGGCCATAAGGACAGTTACTTTCCCTTCCCACAATATGACCATATGGCCATCCAAAAAGTAAAAGACACAAGTGATACACACAGTAAGTAACAAACAACAACATGAATAAACCGCCACAGAAGAACCGCCTTGGAACACTCAATGGAACGATTTCCACTGGGGGCTTAAATCGATTTTACGTGGCCATAATCCTCGCCCTTACTTCCGTCGCGATTTTGACAAATAATTTGTTCAGTCCGCATGAAGGCCTCCTAACTAATCAGTGCAACATCTCCGTGAACACAAATAATCAAAGAACCACAGAGGCGAGACAACGGTGAGGACTCGACAGCAAGAAACCACTGAAATGCTGGAGCAAAAGGAAACCAACAGTTAGACTCCGATTGCCCCGACCAGAAATACAGAGCATCAGGCACCAACCAACATTACCTTGAATTAGATCTCTCTAATTCTCAATAAGCCTTTACGTTGGAACCGTCATAGAATCTGAGGCCTGACCCATCGGCGTGCAATTAAAGAGGGAAGCAAAGTTGCCAACCGTGATTGGGTTAACTACCATGCATGCAGTCTGTCGTATTACCTCCATGTTGTACTCAATCTTTTTATATCGAAGAATGATTTTACGAAACTGGGTGCTGAAATCATTGTGGTTATATATTTTTCTGAATTAATATACTAAGTCACCAAAAAAATTCGGGTTCCGATAGACCTTGTTGCAGAAGAGATTTAAGTCCAATATTGAATTTAGAAATTAAATCAGAATAGCGTCTATAAAATTTTGAAAATGCTTAGCGTAGTTTATGGTACCGATAACCCTGATTAAGAAGTTTAGCCGTTAATAATTTATTACGAGTTTTGAAGTCAGTTACATGACTACACACTCTAGCAAATCGAATTAATTGCGAAATATAAACGCCATAGGATGGCGCACGAGGAACATCACCATCCAAAAAAAGGGAAATTTACAATCTCAAAATCAAAGTCATCGCGTTTATCATAAAATTTGCACGAAACAAACCCATCTACAATAGATAGATGTAAATCCAAAAACGGGGCCTCGGTAACAGAAGAATTTGCTTTATTTAACTGAAGTTCTGGGGGGGTAAATCTGACTGATCAACCCATCGAAATAGGTATTATCAAAATTTAATAAATCATCTAAATATCTAGAAGTGGAGCTAAAAGCTTCAATAATTTCAGATTGGTTATCAATGGAAAGCGACAACATGAAGTCTCTTTCATAACAATACAAGAACAGATCACCCACAAGAGGTGCGCAATTCGTACCCATCGGAATACCCATAATTTGTCTAAATAACTTAGTACCGAATCTAATATAAATATTGTCAAGTAGAAAGGTGAGGGCATCACACACTTTCTGACATGACCAAATTGTGTAATTCTTATGCTCTTTAGAAGTGAAAAATGCATTTCTGACATTACATGCAAGATAGAGAGAATCTTCTCTGTGAAAATCCCATTCAATTTAATCATTAAGCTTTTCTTTTATAATATTATGAGGAAGTGTAGTGTAAAGGGTGGAAAAAATCGTAAGTAGACAGACTTGAAGCACGAAAACGTCTTGAATGATCAGGAGGAATCCATATAAAGTCTTTGAATGATCAGGAGGAATCCGTTTTGGTCTATAAAAATCTAATGAAGTTTTAAAAAAGGAAATCCAGACGTTTTCGTGCTTCAAAACAGAAGTAGAGGCAATGATCAGGAATCGATACAATTAACCCACTGTCTGTCTGCTTATGATTTTTCCACCCTTTACACTACACTTCCTGGTAGTCTATAAAAGAAAAACTTTTTGATCCAACTGAATGGACATTTCATAGGGAAGATTCCCTCTATCTTGCATGTAATGTAAGAAATGCTTTTTTCATTAAAAGCATAAACATTATACTTTATTGTCATGTCAGAAAGTGTGCGGAGCTCTCACCTTTCTACTTGACAACATTTACACAAGATTTGGTTTTGTTTGATTTAAGGTTTAACGTCCCCGTCAACACTGTATAGGTCATCTTGGAGACGGTGCTTCCAATTTTGTGGGACTTTTCCCCGACATTGAGATGAAATGACATCTCAAGCCCTGTCGCCCTATCATCCAATGAAACCAATAGGGTTTATAAGCATGGACTGTCCGACTCGCACCGCTTTGCCTGGGCAGGCTTAGATCCTCTAAGCGGTTTACCAGTATTCATGTGCGGTCGGATTCACCTCTGCGTGGAAGCATCATGCAGCCCATTTATTTCTTCAAGCCCCGATGGGCGAGGGCCGACATAAGATTTTGTACTTTAGAAAAGTGTGGGTATTCCGATGGGTACGAATTGCGCACCCCTTGTGGCTGATCTGTTCATGTTTGTTATGAAAGAGACTTCATGATGTCCCTTACTGTTGAAAACAAATGTGAGGAAATAGATTGGGCTGCATGATGCTTCCACGCAGAGCTGAAACCGACCGTACATGAGTACTGGTAAACTGTTTAGAGATTCTAAGCCTACCCAGGAAAAGTGTTACAAGTCGGACCGTCCATACATATAAACTATATTGGTTTCGTTGGGCGACAAGGGTTGAGATGTCATTTCATCTCAGTGTCGGGTAATAGTCCCACAAAATTGGAAGCAACGTCTCCAAAATGACCTACACAATGTTGAATTAGGTCCTCGGTCAGCTGTATTGGCCTCGGCCTTCGGCCTCGTGCCAATACAGCAGACCTCGGACCTGTAACTGGGCCAATACGAAATTACTTGATTAATGACATTTTTATTAATTGCCCAATTAAAACATGATTTATGATTTTTGGATATTGGTTGACCTTGTGTAATATAGGATAGTCAATTAATAATCTGTCTTATCCAGAGCTAACTATTCGTTCTATTGAAAATTGTAGTTTTATCGAACATTATTACTATGATGAGGATGGTTAATTGTTTTTAAGGGACTGTTTTAACAGAAAGAACTCGCTTCCCTTAAACGGCAAATTCTTTACTATAAGAGCAGCCACATCTCGGAGGTAGATGATTATACACAGATTCTCCTTGTTGTATAGTAGTCGCAGATAGAATTGACTAGGCGGAACTATTGTCTGCACCTGCCTTTGGAATGATCTATTAACAAGTGGGCTATGATGGCCCTGGATCGCTCACCTGATCCATAGAGTGACAAGTGGGCCCCGGGGAGGGCCATTATTGACCCCAGGGTTTAATGTTGAGGGAGGTCTAAAACGGTGAAGCTTCATACCAAATATCAACAAAGGCTATTATTTGAACAATCTTGGCAATGGTCCACTAGATGAAGCTACACACCAAATGTCAAAGACCTGGGCCTTGCGGTTTCAGAGAAGAAGATTTTTTAAAGATATTCCCTACATAAGCCTATGTAAAACCAAATGGCCCCGGGGTGGGGGCATTTTTTGCCTCAGGACAATAATTTAAACGATCTTGATAGAAGTCCACTAGATGAAGCTTCACACCAAATATCAAAGACCTGGGCCTTGCTGTTTCAGAGAAGAAGATTTTCAAAGATTATATCTATATATAAGTATATATAAAACCAAAGGGCCCCGGGGCGGGGGCATTTGTGGCCCGAGGGCTATAATTTGAACAATCTTGGTAGAGGTCCACTAGATGAAGCTCCATACCAAATATCAAAGACATGGGCCTTGCAATTTCAGAGAAGAAGATTTTTAAATATTTCCCTATATAAGTCTATGTAAAACCAAAGGGTCTCGGGTCGGGGGCATTTTTGGGCCCAGGGCTATAATTTGAACCATTTTTGATAGAGGTCCACTAGATGAAATTTCACACCAAATATCAAAGACCTAGGCATTGTGGTTTCATAGAAGAAGATTTTTTAAGATTTTCCCTATATAAGTCTGTGTAAAACCAAAGGGCCACGAGACGGGGGCATTTTTGGTCTCAGGGCTATAATTAGGGCCCCGCACTGAAAGTGTGGGTGCCCTATAGTAATCACTCTGTCCGTCCGTCTGTCTGTCCGTCTGTCCGTCCACAAATTTTCTTACTCCTCTGATAGCGCTGCCGGGGCCCTAGTCAGTTTCACTGACAGCTCTAGTTTGAACAATCTTGGTAGAGGTCCACTAGCTGAAGCTTCATACCAAATATCAAAGACCTAGGCCTTGTGGTTTCAGTAAGGAGGTTTTTCATGATTTTCCCTATATAATAAAAATCAAAAATGGGTTCCTTTAAGAGCAATGAAAACATTCATAAGAACGAAGATAGGTCATACTACGTAGTTTCGGCTAATAAAGCCTCATCAGTGACCCTGGAATGATCCGGCAACGAAAGCCAGAGGAAACATACTGCAAATTTGCGAATTTCGAACAGGCAGTCGATTCAAAGACTGATATAAATCAAAATGGAGTCCAAATAATTAAAAACCTGTCTAGAATATGAGTCTAAACCGATATTTTTTTTCTGATTTCCCAGAATATTCACGCTGATCTCAAAGGACCAAAAGTAAAATATAAACCTATGTAAGTCTATGTAAAACCGAACGGCCCCGGAGCGGGGGCATATTTGGCCCCAGCACTATAATTTGAACAATCTTGGTAGGGATCCACTAGATGAAGCTTCATACTAAATAGCAAAGACCTGGGCCTTGCAGTTTCAGAGAAGAAGATTTTTAAAGATTTTCCCTATATAAGCCCATGTAAAACCAAAGGGCCTCGGGGCGGGAGCCAATTTTGGCCCCAGCACTATAATTTGAACAATCTTGGTAGGGGTCCACTTGATGAAGCTTCATACCAAACATCAAAGACCTGGGTCTTGCGGTTTCAGAGAAGACGATTTTTAAAGCGAAGGGCCCCGGGGTGGGGGCATTTTTTGGCCCCAGCACTATAATTTGAACAATCTTGATAGGGGTCCAGCAGATGAAGCTTCATACCAAATATCAAAGACCTGGGCCTTGCGGTTTCTGAGAGGAAGATTTTTATGTTTTCGGTGAAAAAATATATTTTTGGCTCCTGTGACCTATATGTGCAAAGGACCGGAACCATTTGAACAACTTTAAAGGGGACCACCTAAGGATCATTCCTGTGAAGTTTAGGCAGCAAAATCCGATCCGTGGTTTAGGAGGAGATGTCGTTTGAAGAAATTGTTTACGCACGGACGCACGGACGGACGCACGACGGACAAAAGTGATCCCAAAAGCTCACCTCGTCACTACGTGACGGTGAGCTAATAAAAAGGTAAAGCAAGTCACCCGATTGTGTGAATTAAACTGGAACACAAACAAAGCTGTGGTGTGTATGGCCATTTGGTCCGCTTGCAGAAAGCATGCGAAAGGTACTCTACCGAATCTTGTGGTGTACTCATCGCATTTGACATATTTTAAAAACATCGGAATAGCTCCGCCTAGTCAATCTGATACGAATCAATTAGGGATACCTGTATTCAAAACTGTCATTTGAGGTGGTAAATCGGCGGTTTTACTGTCGGAAATTTTGCTATACGGCGACGCGTCAGCGGAGCCGTAAAACGGATTTTGCGACCGTAAAACTGACGATTAACCTCCCTAGATGACACTTTTGCAATACAGTTATCCCCATTCTTATGCACTATACTTTTTTATTTTGTTATAAACTGTACTGTTTTGCACGAAACGGGAAGCTTTGTGAGCTGCGTAAAACAAATTGCCAACCAATGAAAAGCGACGTTACGTGTTGACGTCGGGTTTCCGACAGTATATCGCTGATTATACTGTCGCAAAATTTTGACGTTATCCGATGTCGCGCTACATACGCAAGTGCATTAGAATGCCTGGTGTTTGTGTTCTGGCTACGCCTTTATTCCGTGATTGACTCCATACGTGTACTTTGCAGCTGATCTGGGTATGCAGTCTGGCCCAACTGAAGCCAGTGAAGTACGGGGACACCACCTACCCTCAGTGGTCTATAGCAGTGGGATGGATGGTGGCACTTCTTTCTGTACTTCCGTTGCCCATATTTGTAATTGTACAACTGAGAAAAGCAAAAGGAGATACTCTCCTTCAGGTATCAATAGTTTAACATATTCAAGTGAGGTAATGCTATCAGTCATGTGAGACAATGATATCTGTCATGCTTAATAATGGTATCAGTCATGTGAGCATAATAGAATCTATGATGAATTTGAGACCGAGACAAGGAAATCGCAGACAAGTTATCAGTTTATTTAAGTCTCAGGCGAACCTTTGTCGAGCATGAGATTAAATAAACTGAAAATGAGCATGAGATTTCTTTGTTGAGATCCTAACGCCATCATTGATAATAATAGTTATTGAGATAATGGTATCAGAAATGTGAGATAATGGTACCAGTCATGTGAGATAGTGGTATCAGTCATGTGGGATAATGGTATCAGCCATCTGGTATAGTTGTATCAGTCATGTGAGAAAATGGCATCATTAATGCGAGATAAACGGTATAAGTCGTGTGACATATTGGTATCCGCCATGTGAGATAATGGTATCAGTATTGAGTTATGTAAGATAGTAGTATCATTCATGCGAGATAATGGTATCAGTCATTTATTCGATACGTGCCGTCTCATCTCGATCTACAAGGTTTGCACTTGTCTACAGGCTTGAATGCGTTTAACAGCATTTGAACGACTTCCAAGTTAAGCCAAAGTCACACTGTCACGTATTTAGGGCAAGGTTGCATTAAATGCTCTTATTTTCCAATGCTCGGGGATTGCATTTGCAATTGCTTTTCACCGTTCCTTAATTTGACATCCTTCAATCTTTCCCTTATGTGTCTCTGATGGGAGGTGTGGGTTAATCGTATCGATTCCTGATCATTGCTTTCGCTTCTAATTTACTACGTTTTTTTTTTCAAAACGCAGCAGAACGGCAATAAACGTAGCAAACGAAGGGAAACCCTATTATATACGACTATATATGGCTACATAAGCCTCGAACTCACTGTCGCGTATTGAGGGCTAGGTTTTACTACGGTTTTGAAAACGTAGCATAACGGCAATAAACGTAGCAAAACGCACTACATACGTCTATATATGGCTACATACGTGACTCAGCTACATTTGTTTGAAGTTTTTCAAAACATGCGTGTCATTTTTATATCCATGTACCTAGCAAAACACGTAGTAAAACGTACAAAGCCTGTACCTAGCAAAACACGTAGTAAATCGTACAAAACGTAGACGAAGCGCATTCCATGCGCACAAAAAACGTATTAAGCAATATACCAGGAGGTACTCCACGTATAACTACGCATTACCTATGGTTTCCAACGTCTTATAGTAGTCGCAGATATAATTGACTAGGTGGAGCTAACGGTTGTACCAGCCTTTTTGAATGATCTATTAACTAAAATGTGAAGCAAGTCACCCGATTGTGTGAATTCAACTGTAACGTTAACAAAGTTGTGGCGTATATGGCCATTCTGCCCACTTGCAGAAAGCATGCGAAAGGCACTCTACCGAATCTTCTGGTGAACTCACCGAATTTGACATATATTGACAACACCTGAATAGCTCCGCCTAGTCAATCCTATCTGCGACTACTATAATATGTATTGCTATGTTTGATTGTACGTTTTATAAAGATTCAGTAGGGGTTCGTGCGTCGTGTGTCTGTCAGCAATTTACTTAAAACACACTCCTTAACCGGTGAACGGATTTTATAATAATTTTAGAGAACTGTTCCTTTGGTGACCCTCTACCGAAAATTGCCTAACTGTTTCTGCTCCGCTGAACAAGGTGGCCAGTAGAGCTAAAAATAGACGCAAAAATGAGGAAACCCTTAAAACGCCATCTTCTAGGCAACTGTCCCAGTTTCAAAATAATTTCACAGGAATATTCCTTTGGAGACCCTCTACCAAAATCGCCCAAACTGTTCCGCTCAGACGAACAAGATGGCCACCAGAGCTAAAAACAAAGGATCTCGTCTGATAACAATATCCTCAATAGACAGCTCCTTAACCGGTGAACGGATTTTGAAATAATATTACAGGAATGTTCCTCGGGTGACCATCAACCAAAATTGCCTAAACGTTTCCGGTCCGCTGAACACGTAGTAAAGAGATAAAATTGAAAAAAAGAAAGTCAAAAAACAGCTTCAAAACGCCATCTCATCCGGTCACTGGTCCCATTTCAAAATAATTTCACAGGAATATTTATCGGAAAATTGCCAAACCGTTTCGCTCGGATGAACAAGATGGCCACCAGAACTAAAATATAAAAAAACTATTAAAAAACTTCCTCTCCTTAACCAATGGCCGGAGTTTAAAATAATTTCCGCTCGGATAAACAAGGTGGCCACCAGAGCTAAAAATAAAAATTCCATTAAAATTCTTCTCGTCTGCCAACAATTTGCTTTAAAAACAGCTCCTCCAGTTACCGTTGAACGGATTTTGAAATGATTCATACGGAATGTTCCTTGTGGGATCCGCTAGCAAACTTGCCTAATGTTCCGCTCCGCTTAACAAAATGGCTGCCAGAGCTAAAATGGGTGGATTTCGAAATAATTTCACAGGAATGTTTCTTGAATGACCCTCTACAAACAAAATGCTAAAACCACTCTGTTCTGATGAAAAAGATGACCACCAGAGCTAAAGATAGAGAAACCTCTTAACCTCTTCATCTCCTGAACCTGTGGGTGGATTTCATAATTTCACAGGAATGTTCCTTGGTTGATCCTTAACTAAAATTGCTCGAACAATTCCGCTCCCATGAACAAAATGGCCGCCATGCTAAAAATATAAAAGAAATAATGACCTCTGCTCCTAAACTAGTGAATGGGTTTTGAAATACTTTCACATGAATATTTTTTGGGTGACTCGCCACTGAAATTGATAAAACTGTTCTGCTGCAGTAGACACGATGGTCGTCTGAGATAAAAATAGAAAAGCATTTAAATGACTCCTGTTCATTAACTCGTGGATGGATATTGAAATTATTTGACAGGAATTCCTTGGGCGCTCGTCTAACGAAATCGCTCCAACCGTTAAGCACCAATGAACAAGATGTCCACCAGAGCTAAAAGTAGAAAACCGCATAACCAACTCCTAGTTATTATGACTTCTCATTCTAATCAGATCGATGGATGGACTTTGAAGTAATTTCGCAGGAATATTACTTGGGTAGGCTTCTTCCAATATTACTCATATGCTTCCACTTTGCAAAACAAGGAGACTGCAAATGGAAAATAAACACATTTAAATGTTTTCTCCTCAGCAAGGGGATTTTCTTTATAAAGGATTTCATAGGAATGCCTTTTTTGGTGACCCTCTGTCAAAATTGCTCCCTTTTGCCACTCCTTTGAACAGGATGGCTGCAAGAGCTTCTGTCTCTATCAAGAAACACATCCATAGGAATATTTCATGGGTGACTCTCTAACAAAATTGCTCAAAACACTTTTTCTCCAGTGGGCATGATGGACCCCATAGCTAAAATATAAAACACTAAAATGATTTCTACTCCTAAACAGCTGGACTCGTTTTGAAATAATTTCAGATACATGTTCCCTGTTCAAATCATCCACTCCATCCCATATTACATGTACCTAACGTTTTTTTTGTACTATATGCATCAGATGAGAGATTCAGGACCATCATGGACCTCTTGTTGTAGTTATTGCCTTTAATTAACGCAGTAAAACCTAGCCCACGATACGTGACAGTAAGATTGGGGCCTAAGTAGCCACGCTTCTTTGTGATTATCAGTGACCAACAACATTGGGCTAACAATCCTTTACTGGCCGACACCGCACATAGAATTCCACACGCCTTGGAGAGGTCAATACAGTGAAATTCCGCTATTAAGACCACCTAAAATTAAGACTCATTCTGCTTTAAAATGCCTATTCAGTAGGTTGCAGTTATTCTTTCTTTGTGAAAGTTTTCTGCATATAGTGTCTTCTACACAGAGACCACCTTTTGGAATGTTCAGAGTGGCCTTTAAGACCACTTTTGAACAGTCCCAAAGGTGGTCTTAATATAGGAATATTACTGTATGTATTGTCACGTTTGTTCTATAAGCAGTGAGTTTTAAATCAAGTTCCATCCTGACAGTGAAGATACCGATCACACGCCGCATTCTGTGGCCACTGATCAATGGCTTTAGTCTTCGATAAAATTAACGCTGCTATTTTCTGTAAATAAGCTACCTGTTTTCTAATGAAGTACCGATAGTCATGTTTCTATGCTTTATAACTTTTGGTCGATTGATAAAAAATGTTCTATGTTTAACAAGTTTGTGAAATGAACACCCCTGTAAACCCGAGTTTATATAGAGAAAAATGGGTTTAAGGAAGTATACATTATTTTCTTTATTTTTGCTCCCAGACATAGGTTATGGGTACTCGTTAGAACCGCCTCATTGAGGCGGTTCTAACGAGCACCCACAACCTATGTTTGGAGTAAATGTAAGAAAAATATCACAATTTTTTATCAGAAAAAAATGTCCGTTTTTTTTTAGATAAGAAAAATGCACACGAATGTTTTATCGGAATGTAGAAATCTCTCATTATAAGCAAAGAAAGGCTTTCTTGATCGGTTATGACTTTCTTCCAGGTGAGTGAGTTAATTTATGCAGAAAAGTAGCCAAGTGGGAGTTTACAACTCATAGTCGGGGAACCAGGCTAGAACTAGTATAAAAATGACCCGTTTTCTTTCTTTCCTATTCCTTTTTTATTTATTTATTTATTTATTTTATTCTTTTTTTTTCCAATTTGCTTGTCGATTTTACGCTTTTAACCCTTTGGGACCTTGTCAACAAATTATCTGGAGAACTGCTTGATCTAACACAGACACTGTGTGTAATTACGCTTCCTTAATAAACTTTCTTCAGTACTTTCAGTACTTTGATTATTTCAGGACGTTATCCACTTAAGGGGGGTGACTACACCTGGCAGATTTTTCAGCCATTTTTCAAAGGGAGACAACTTTCGGGACTTCCCGTTCGCTTTTCTACAAACTCTGTGCTATTGATAAAGGGGTCTACTCTTAAAGGAAAAACTGCTGCTTTGAAGCAAATGCTTTTTTCTATTGACAGGGGAGACAAAATACTTTTGGAGGAGTTGCCTCTCCTGGAGGTGTATCCATTCCTTTTAACCTTTTTTGTACCAAATGGAATCTTCCACCTTATTTTAGCAGGAGTCCATTTCAAAATTTAGGGGCGACAGGTTGTGTTATCTTTGAAATTTATTTGGAACATGGTTGAGATTTTTACAAACAGTGAAGGCCCTGATCAGACGCCGCGTTCTGCGGCGTCTGATCTGGGTCTGCACTGTTTGCCAGGGTATCCGTTTTGGGGGTTTCCGGTACAAAATGGGTTAATAATAGTGACGTCACATGATATTTTTTCTATGTTACAGAAGCTGAAACAGTCCATACGCCCAAGCCCAGAATGGGTACCAGCAAATCAAGATTTCAGTGATCAGTATAAAGCTGCACTGAGAAATGGAATTGAGGTTGAGTTTGATATGAAAAACGGTTATTCAGTCTAGAACAAATTGCAGCTCATTCTAGAACAACTTGTGGTTCATATACCAAAAACATTCGGTTCGTTCCAGTACAAATGGCGGATATTCTAAGAAAAAAACCAGGGCAACATATAGAAGATTGTGTTTGTATTGGAGTTTAACGGTCCAGTCAACACTATTTTATTCATTTTTGAGCCGGTCAGTTAATCTATCAACACTTTTCCTGGGCAGGCTTATACGTAAGCGGTTAACCAGTACAGTGTACATTCTTTCGCCAGAAACTGACAACTGCCATTCTTGAATCAGCGGAAGGGTGAGAATGACCGTAGAAAAGATTTCATGATCAATTTTCGCGAAAGAATGTTGCCGAGCCCACCAGGTATCGAACCCACGTCCTCCTGATCACCAGTCAGACGCGCATCCGACTGAGCTACCGAGGCCGACCAACATATAGAAGTAGAATTCTAAATAAAAATGTCGATCATTGAAATTTTAGGTATCATGTTGATAAAAGGTATGCCAACACACTTTACCTGTTGTAAAGTTAGCATACGTCACAAGCAGTAATGTCATATATGTTCAAAACAATGAAAACACGCCTATATAATTTTGACCCCCTTGAACCCCACTTTTATATAGTAAAACTGGGGTTTGCAGGGGTAAACCTTATTGTTCTTATTTCTGCTCCAAAATATAGATTGTGAGTACTCGTTAGAACCGCCTCTAACGAGTACCCACAATCTATATATTTGAGCAGAAATTAGAAAAATATCACAATTTTTCATCTAAAATTTTTTTTCGGCGGTAAAGTTCGCAATGTATTTGTATAGGCGAGTTTTCGTAATGGAAAGGTACGAGGGCGAGTCAATAAAAAGACAGTGTAACTTTTTTCTGGGTGAACTCTATCGCTTCTTTTTCGATGTAATTGCCCTCTAGAATGATACATTTGGACCAACACTGTTCCAGTGCCATCAGTTCAGAACTGAAGAAGCCGGGGTCCTTGTCTCCGACCCACTCCTCAACTGCCGCCACGACTTCTCCATTAGACGGAAATGACATCCGCGGATATCCTTTTTTCAAGTTTGGGGATAGGGAATAGTCACCAGGAGCTATCTCAGGAGAATAGGCGGGGTGCGGACTTAGCTTGTACCCATTCCGCCCAACAGCATCCATTGTAAATTTTTCAAGAGTGGACTCTTGTTATGTCCTGTTGGAGCAGAGTCCTTTTGGAAAGTTGATCTTGGTGTTTTTCACGGATGGTCGAGCAAATTTGCATAATACGCACCTGTTATTGTACTTTTCTTTCATAAATACAGGTGCTATCTTCTTGCCAGCTGAGGGTTGCGTTTTGAATTTCTTTGGCCTCGGGGACCCGGGCCCTACCCACTGGCGACTTTGAGTTTTGTTCTCTTGCTCATAGTAATGGACACAGGCCTCATCTACAGTCACCACACGTGACAGAAAATCATCTCTTTCTTTAACTTAACCCATTTCCACCTTATATACAGCATAAGTCCATTTCACAATTTAGGGGTGTCAGGTTGTGTTTTCTGTGGCGTCTGATCTGGGCCTGCACTGTTTGCCAATTACCGGTTTTGGGGTTTCTGGCACAAAATGGTTTAACCCAACCCGCTTCAAAAATGCGCTACAAACTGCTGCTCTGGTTGCCATTTCTCGTCGCTAAGGGATTTCGGGACCCAACGGGATGTAAGCTTGCCAATACCCAAGCGATTATGTAAACATGTTGAAACGCTACCATGTGAAACGTGTAATGCATTCGCTATTTCTTCAACCTTAATTCGCCTATCAGAGTACACCAGGGCCCAGGATTACAATGCGTACTTAAATTTTAAGTACCTACTTAAACTAAGTATTTACTTAACTGGCGTATAAAGTGAACTACAAAGAAATTCGTTCGTTTAAGTCGATACTTAACCAAAGAAAATACTTAAATATTTAAGGTAACCCAGGTAGGTACCTTAACTTTTAAGATTTGACCTTGACACCTGAATGTATATATCAATAACGGCAAACCTTAGGGCTTTTATTTGTCCTCGGTCACCAGTGATGCTCGGTAGTTCAAACGGTAGAGTGTTTTTTTTTATATGCGAGAGGTCCTGGGTTCGAGTCCCGGTCGGGCCATTTTTTTTCCTCCCTGTGGGGCAAGTCTACTTGCCATCCAGGTACTGGGATGTATTTCTCCCTTGATGTGTCAAAGTGTGCGACGAACAGAGCTGTGTAAAAACTTCCTTTTACATAATACTGTTTATCATATGACGTTATTGATAAGCAGTGGATAATGTCGTGTAATAAAAATTGTATGACCACACGTGTAATAACACTTTGGCGGGATTACGTAACGTCATTACGACGTCCATGTCAGCCATGCATTTTCTGTGAAGAAAAGTGACAAATTTGATGGCGATAAAATTTAATTTCAAGGGGCCATATGATAAACAGAATCTTACACTCGTGGTCACTTCCTATGAAATTTATGAAACTCAACCAAAGGCTCGTTTCATAAATTTCATATAAAATGACCACTCGTGTAAGACCCTCTATATAATACTGGTGACAGGGCAATAATTAATTGTTTGGTGCGGGAAGGTTATTATGCGTGAGAGGGGATCCTAAATGACTTGGTTGTTTTTGTCAGTGTGTGTGTGTGTGGGGGGGGGGGGGGTCGTCGCATATCACTTTTGTCTGTTAGTTAAAAACTGATCCTGTGGCACAACGGGTTCATGTTCCTACGCGTATGCCCTGCTAGTTTTACGCATACACTGTTCACAACGTCAATATGCCGTCTTTATATTCATTTTCATGAAATAGTATGACGCCACGTGCATTTATGAAAAGACTTGTTTTTCTGCTGTTCGTGAAAGTATAAACTAACAGGTTCGCTTGCAAAGTAAATGAACTCTGAAGGGATTCATATAAACTTTGCTAGCGACCCGCTGTCGTTCATACCTTCATGAACATCGGAGAAATATTTCTTATATTTACATTCTTTCTTCCTCATCACTCGGCGAAAAAATTCTTATAAGGCAAACTGTTAAAGCTGAAAAACATTTACACGCTGTTTTGTCTACAAAGAGAGGAACAACATTGTCGTCGTCAACGCCCATTACACACATGTAACATGGTTTTGTGATGTATTATGTCATTGTAAAATTGCAAATTGTTTGACAATTGATGAATGTGCTCGGTAGATATCTCTCTCTCTCTCTCTCTCTCTCTCTCTCTCTCTCTCTCTCTCTCTCTCTCTCTCTTTTTATATCACTCTTCTGCTACCATAATTAATACTCTTGTTGTTTATTTGTCCTGAAGCATTATGTCATAGCCATCAAAATTTGTAAATGAATTGTGTATACGGGGAGGGCCGTAATTAATGTTGCTAGAACTTGTGGCCCAACCCACTTGCTTGTTTCCGTGTAAATGAAAAGCAATAAAATATCTTTAAACTAAACTAAACTAAAAAACGCCCATTGAGATCATAGAGAACCATGGTTTAGGTTGTAGACTTGCGACACTTGACGTCATTGAAAAACATGTGATTCGATGCGTTCATGGAAGTATGAACAGGCGTATAGGTTTACAATAGGTTTTACACTTGAAATGTAAATATTAACTATTTTGGCGTGAACAACTGTAACGTATGTCAACGATGTACATTTGTTGGGCAAATGGTCAAGGTAAAGGCAATAAAATCCTATCTAAAATCCAATTCGAAGGCCCGTTTCGTAACTTTCATATGAAAGGACCATTTGTGTAAGATTCTCGATATCAAAATTAATGAAATACAAAGAAGTTTTTTTTTTTGATTGACTGATTGATTGATTTGAGATTTAACGTCCTCGCAACCCTATTAAGGTTTGATTTTGAAAGTTTTGATTCCAATATTTTGTCGGACTGTTACCCGACATTGAGATGAAATTACATCTCAAGCCCTGTCGCCCAATGAAACCAACAAGATTTATATGCATGGACTTGCACCACTTTGCTTTGGCAGGCTTAGACCTTCTAAGCGGTTACTGGAGGTCGCGTGTGGTCGTTGTGTACTGGTTGGGTGAGGCGAAGGTGACGTGTATCTTGCGTCACTGGGGCGTCCAGCTGATTGTGACAAGGCCTGCTTTCCTAGCAGCAGGTAATGGTAGAGGGGAATGTTGTTATTTCTTCTGTTTCTGCACAACCGATCATTTGCCTCTTCTCCCTGCCTGGAAATGCTCAATAAAAATGAATTTGATGTGTTCCACCTCCCTTTGTAAGCTCGTGCATGTGAGTAATTAAGTGTGTTTGTGAGTGAGTGAGCGCTTTATGTCTCACCTCACTCATAAAAAGATTGGGAAATCCAAGATCGAATGTACAGTGATTTTATATTCATGTTTTTTTTTTTTTTTTTTTTGGTTTTGTTTTTTACTCCGACTGGAGCTACGGTTTTCTCCGTGTTTGTCTGTATGATGTTTGATCGTGTCCTTAATGACTATATCAGCTACATACATGTCATGATGACATCCGAAAACAATATCGTAGCTTGGGTAAAGTGTCGGAGTCTTCCCTGTTCTTCACCATAGCACAGAATATGTTTATTTTCTTAATTATTGACTCATACCAGATTGTTTTGAATATTATTCAATACGACTAACGGCATGAGAAGGGTTGAATAATGGACAGACTCCATGAAACCGATTTCGCCCCCGCCGCCCCTCGGGGCTTGAAGAAACAGATTGGGCTGCATGGTGCTTCCATGCAGAGCTGAAACTGACCACACATAACGTAAACACGCCTACACAAATACATTATAAATTTTACCTCTATGAAAAGGAAATTTTTAAGATGAAAAATTGTGGTATTTTTCTTATTTCTGCTCAAAATATAGACTTTTGGTACACGTTAGGCGGTTCTAACCGGTACCCACATTCTATATTTTAGAGCGGGAATAAGTAAAAACAAAAAGGTCGACCCCCCACCAACCCCAGTTTTACAAAATAAAAGTGGGGTTCAAGGGGGGTCAGAATTATATAAGCGTATTTTCCCGATGCCCTTGTACTTGTAAACAGCTTGGAAGGACTAAGCCTGCCAAGACAAAGTGGTGTCAGTCACACCGTCCACTGTATATAAGCGTTTTGGTTTCATTGGGCGACAGGGCTTAAGGTTTCATTTCATCTCAGAGTCGGTAAACGTCCAACAAAATTGGAAGCAACGTCTCCAAAATGACCTGCATAGTGTTGACAGGGGCGTTAAACCTCAATTCAAATAAGACTCCATAAAACCGAGCTTTGCATATTCAAATATTGTATGAGTTCTTGTTTCTGAAGAGACCCCACAGAAACAGCGTTTTGAATATGTCGTGGTGCTACTTTGTGACCAATGTTTGCCCGCACAATTTGAGATCGAGTTTGATCCTTCAATTGCACAGGTTTTGTAGCATATAAAACATTTTTCATGGTTTATGCAGTGATATGGAAGCTAAACAATCATATTTTCTATTGTATCCATCCATTCAAGCAGAAGCAGAGATTTTTGACAGATCGCGGGAAAGTTGTGGGCCGCCTACATCAATGTGTAATTGAAACTTACGTGCTAATCTTCGTGAAAATTTCCGTCAAAATTACGACTTCATCGGAAGTTAAATACTTAGCTAAGTAAATGAAATAGGTGGCTTTCGAATGCACTTTTTAAGGAAATACTTTACTAAGATAAGAATTCCTCCTTAAATCGTTAAGTCGACCTTATCTTAAGTAGCGATTGTAATCATGGGCCCAGATCCAGTACTTTGTTACACATTTCTTCATCGGTGGCATCTGATGGGCGTCCAGATCTTGTTTCGACTTCTAAAGACGTTCTACCGTGTTTGAATTCCCCAACCCAGAATCAAACTTGTTCATACGATTGTGCAGTAGACCCATAAACATTGGTCAACTCGCAATGTATTTCCAGACCGTTTTTCCTTCCAAACACAAGTACCGAATTACAGCACGGTACTCTTTTTTGCTCACCTGTCACGTAGTGACAAGGTGAGCTTTTGGGATCACTTTTTGTCCGTCGTCCGTCGTGCGCGTGCGTGCGTGCGTGCGTCCGTAAACTTTTCTTGTGAACACACAAGAGGTCCAAGTTTTGGGCCAATCATCATCAAACTTGGTCAGAATGATAATCATGACAATATCTCGGTCAAGTTCGAATATGGGTCATGGCAGGTCAAAAAGTAGGTCAGTAGTTCAAATCAAAGAAAAACCTTGTGAACACTCTAAAGGCCAAAGTTTTGGGCCGATCGCCATCAAACTTGCTCAGAATGATCATCTTGACAATAACTCGATCAAGTTCGAATATGGGTTATGCCGGGTCAAAAAGTAGGTCAGTAGGTCAAATCATAACAAACCTTGTGAACACTCTAGGGCCACAGTTTTGGTCCGATCGTCATCAATCTTGCTCAGAATGATCGTCTTGACAATATCTGGGACAAGTTCGAATATGGGACATGTCGGGCCACAAAGTAGGTCAGTAGGTCAAATCATAGAAAAACCTTGCGAATACACTAGAGGCCACAGTTTTGGTCCGATAATCGTCAAACTTGCTCAGAATGATTATCTTGACAATATCTCGGTCAAGTTCGAATATGAGTCATGTCGGGTCAAAAAGTAGGTCAGTATGTCAAATCAGAGAAAAACCCTGTGAACACACTAGAGGCCACGGTTTTGGTCCGATCATCATCAAACTTACCCAGATCATCTTGACAATATCTCAGTCAACTTCGAATATGGGTAATGGCGGGTCGAAAAGTAGGTCAGTAGGTCAAATCATAGAAAAACCTTCTGAACACACTAGAGGCCACAGGTTTGGTCCAATCATCATCAAACTTGCCCAGAATGATCATCTTGACAATGTCTTGGTCACGTTCGAATATGGGTCATGTCGGGTAACAATGTAGGTTGGTAGGCCAAATCATAGAAAACCCTTGTGAACACACTAGAGGCCACAGTTTTGGTCCGATCATCATAAAACTTGCTCAGAATGATCATTTGACCATGTCTCGGTTAATTTCGAATATGGGTCATGTCTGGTTAATAAGAAGGTCAGTAGGTCAGATTGTTGAAAAACCTTGTGAACACACTAGAGGTCCCAGTTTTGGTCCGATCATCATCAAACTTGCTCAGAATTATCATCTTGACAATATCTCGGTCATGTCGGGTCATAAAGTAGGTCAGTAGGTCAAATCATAGAAAAACTTTGTGAACACACTAGAGGCCACAGGTTTGGTCCAATCATCATCAAACTTGCTCAGAATGAGCATCTTGATAATATCTTGGTCACGTTCGAATATGGGTTATGTCGGGTCACAATGTAGGTTGGTAGGTCAAATCATAGAAAAACCTTGTGAATACACTAGAGGCCAAAGTTTTGGTCCAATCATCATCAAACTTGTCCAGAATGATCATCATGACAATGTCTCAGTTAAGTTCGAATATGGGTCATGTTGGGTCAAAAAGTAGGTCAGAAGGTCAAATCAGAGAAAAACCTTCTGACCACACTAGAGGCAACAGTTTAGGTTCGATCATCATCAAACTTGCCCAGAATGATCATCTTGACAATATCTCGGTCAAGTTCGAATACGGGTCATGTCGGGTCATAAATAGGTCAGTAGGCCAAATCATAGAAAAACCTTGTGAACACACTAGAGGCCACAGGTTTGGTCCAATTATCATCAAACTTGCTCAGAATGAGCATCTTGATAATATCTTGGTCACGTTCGAATATGGGTCATGTCGGGTCACAATGTAGGTTGGTAGGTCAAATCATAGAAAAACCTTGTGATTACACTAGAGGCCACAGGTTTGGTCCAATCATCATCAAACTTGCCCAGAATGATCATCTTGACAATGTCTCAGTTAAGTTCGAATATGGGTCATGTTGGGTCAAAAAGTAGGTCAGAAGGTCAAATCAGAGAAAAACCTTCTGAACAAACTAGAGGCAACAGTTTAGGTTCGATCATCATAAAACTTGCCCAGAATGATCATCTTGACAATATCTTGGTCAAGTTCGAATACGGGTCATGTCGGGTCATAAAATAGGTCAGTAGGTCAAATCATAGAAAAACCTTGTGAACACACTAGAGGCCACAGGTTTGGTCCAGTCATCATCAAACTTGCTCAGAATGAGCATCTTGATAATATCTTGGTCACGTTCGAATATAGGTCATGTCGGGTAACAATGTAGGTTGGAAGGCCAAATTATAGAAAAACCTTGTGAACACACTAGAGGCCACAGTTTTGGTCCGATCATCATCGAACTTGCTCAGAATGATCATTTGACCATGTCTCGGTTAATTTCGAATATGGGTCATGTCTGGTCAATAAGAAGGTCAGTAGGTCAGATTGTTGAAAAACCTTGTGAACACACTAGAGGTCCCAGTTTTGGTCCGATCATCATCAAACTTGCTCATAATGATCATTTGACCATGTCTCGGTTAATTTCGAATATGGGTCATGTCTGGTCAATAAGAAGGTCAGTAGGTCAGATTGTTGAAAAACCTTGTGAACACACTAGAGGTCCCAGTTTTGGTCCGATCATCATCAAACTTGCTCAGTACTATCATCTTGACAATATCTCGGTCAAGTTCGAATATGGGTCATGTCGGTCAAAAAGTAGGTCAGTATGTCAAATCAGAGAAAGACCCTGTGAACACACTAGAGGCCACAGTTTAGGTTCGATCATCATAAAACTTGCCCAGAATGATCATCTTGACAATATCTCGGTCAAGTTCGAATACGGGTCATGTCGGGTCATAAAGTAGGTCTGTAGGTCAAATCATAGAAAAACCTTGTGAACACATTAGAGGCCACAGTTTTGGTCCGATCATCCTCGAACTTGCCCAGAATGATCATCTTGACAATATCTCAGTCAAGTTCGAATATGGGTCGTGTCTGGTCAAAAAGTAGGTCAGTAGGTCAATTCATAGAAAAACCCTCTGAACACACTTTAGGCCACAGTTTTGGTCCGATCATCATCAAACTTGCTCAAAATGATCATTTGACCATGTCTCGGTTAATTTAGAATATGGGTCATGTCTGGTCAATAAGAAGGTCAGTAGGTCAGATTGTTGAAAAACCTTGTGAACAAACTAGAAGTCCCAGGTTTGGTCCCATCATCATTAATCTTGCTCAGAATTATCATCTTGACAATATCTGGGTCAAGTTTGAATATGGGCCATGTCGGGTCAAAAAGTAGGCCAGCAGGTCAAATCATAGAAAAAACTTGTGAACACACTAGAGGCCACAGTTTTGGTCCGATCATCATCGAAGTTGCCCAGAATGATCATCTTGACAATATCTCAGTCAAGTTCGAATACGGATCATGTCTGGTCAAAAACTAGGTCAGTAGGTCAAATCATAGAAAAACCCTCTGAACACACTTGAGGCCACAGTTTTGGTCCGATCATGATCAAACTTGCTCAAAATGATCATTTGACCATGTCTCGGTTACTTTCGAATTTGGGTCATGTCTTGTCAATAAGAAGGTCAGTAGGTCAGATTGTTGAAAAACCTTGTGAACACACTAGAGGTCCCAGTTTTGGTCCGATCATCATCAAACTTGCTCAGAATTATCATCGTGACAATATCTGGGTCAAGTTTGAATATGGGTCATGTCGGGTCAAAAAGTAGGCTAGCAGGTCAAATCATAGAAAAACGTTTTGAACACTATAAGAGGCCACAGTTTTAGTCAAATCACCATTAAACCTGCTCAGAATGATCATCTGGACAATATCTCAGTTAAGTTCGAATATGGGTCATGTCAAATCAAAAAGTCGATCGGTAGGTTAATTTGTCATAACTTTTGAACCGTTTTAGATAGAGCGTTCATATATGGCATATAGGTTCCTTGTGACAATGGCTTCCCACTCATATAACGATTTGACCTGTGACCTACTTTATCATAACTTTTGAACCATATGAGATAGAGCCTTCATATTTGGCATGTATGTTCCTTGTGACAAGGTTTTCTCAACCATTTAAAACTTTTGACCCATGACCTTGACCTTTGACCTACTTTGGCATAACTTTTGAAGCATTTGAGATACAGCCTTCATATTTGACATGTAGGTTCCTTGCGACAAGGGCTTTCTATTCATACATAAAATGATCTTTGACCTTTTTCCTTGACATTTGACCTATTTTATTTTAACTTTTGAACCATGTTGTGTAGATGACCCTCTAGGAAAATAGCATAAACGATTAACAAATGGTCACAGGAGCTAAAAATAGAAAAACATTGTAAATTTGCTTCAAATGCGAACTCCTTCTAAACCCTTGGGTCAATTGGATTTAAAATTTCACCGGAATGTTGCATAGGGGACTCCCTACCAAAATAGTTAAAACTCATTCCACTCAAATGAACAAGATGGCTGCAAGAGCTAAAAATAAAAAAAAATCTTCAAACGACAATTCCTTCTGTACCCTTGGGCCAATTTCATTCAAACTTCGAAGTAATGTTGCTTAGATGACCCTCTACCAAAAAGGCTAAAACGATCCCGCTCCGATGAACAAAATGGCCACTGGAGCTGAAAATAGAAAAATATTGTAAATTTGATTCAAACTTGAACTCCTCCTAAGCCCTAAGGCCAATTTTATTCAAACTTCACAGGAATGTTGCCTAGATTACTATCTACCAAATAAGCTAAAATCACTCTGCTGATGAACAAGATGGCCACCAGAGCTAAAAATAGAAAGTACTCGAGACAGTGACAAACAGGTTTATCTATTGAGTGGGTTATCTATTTTGTCTATTTAGTGTATAAATTCAGAAAAAAATATATACTTACAATGATTTTAGTACCCAATTTCGTAAAATCATTCTTCAATATAAACCAGGGCCCTGTGGGCCCTCTTGTTATTTTGTCGAAAGGCTTGTTTTGCATCGCTAGCCATGTTTGAGGTTCAATATCATATGAGTGAATGACACGATAAGGGTGCAATTTGCCCTCATGACGAAAACGTTTATTGAAACAAGACATGTAAATCTTGGTTGTCTCGGTCAATTGGAAATGGTTTAGGCTGGTCACTTATTGACTTACCCTCGTAATTCTTTGGAAGCAAGGACTAGAACACAGAACCGAAAACTGTGGAGTGTACAAGATTTTTTCTGGGTCAGTTTAGCTAGTTTCGGCCAATTAAGCCTCATCAGTGACCCTGAAACATTTTCAAACTCCCGCAATAGAACCAATAATCTCAAAGGACTAGAAAATATAACCCACACTATGATTGATGAGGGGCATGGCCGCCATACATTTTCTTTACACCAGCTGTGGTGAAGTTAATATATGTTCTTTAGAAATGTAATCCTTTGTAAGCAAGACCTACAACACATAACTAGAAACTGTAGAGTGGATAAGATTATGTTCTAGGATTTGCCAGTTAGACCTCATCAGTGATCCTCAGTTTGTAAAACCCTGTTATTCGAAATGTGTAATATCTTGAGATTTGTTTTCATTACAGTGTCACTCATCATTGTTTTGCTTATTACCTTTGTTATCTACAGGGTGTCGCAGGCTTACACATCATTCTATTCTATTCAAAGTGGCCCTCGCCAGGCCAAAAGAGTATGTCAGCATGTGCGTTTAGGAAAGACTCAGATAAGACTGCACATCTGCGCAGTCTGATAAGAGTCTTCGCAATGCGCATTGGCCCGAAGTATCTTCAGGTCGGTGATGGTTGTTCTCTGTGTATTCAGTCGAAATTCAATGGCTCGAACACCTTTGTGACCATGACAATCTGTTGGAGACAGGGGTAGTTCGAGCCACTGAGGGTAATTGCCAGGAGGTATAACGGGGTTATATGATTTGTTAAATTGAGGTTTAGTGCCCTGGTCAACACTATTTAGGTCATTCTGGAGATGCTGCTTCCAAGTTTGTGGGACTTTCACCAAACAATGAGATTGTCAATTTTCCTTTCTTGGATGGTGATGTTCCTCGTGTGGCATCCCATGGTGTTTATATTTCGCAATTAATTCAATTTGCCAGGCTCTCAAACTACAGTAGAACTTCGATGGCTCGAACACCGATGGCTCGTTTACCATGGATGTTTCGAACCCATTCTTGAGCCCGTAGCGAAATCCTCTACATAAGAAATATTGGGGGATAATTAAGCAGATTTTAGTATTTTATCTTGCAAATGTATGCTGTGTGTACTCATTAGAATCGCCTCGATGAGGCGATTCTAATGAGTACACACAGCATACATTTTCATTATAGAACACCGAAAAGATGTCTAAACTATCTCGTTATGCCTCCTGGCAGTAGCCCTCAGTGACTCGAACTATCCCTGTCTCGAACAGATTTTCCAAGTCCCAAAGGTGTTCGAGCCATTGAAGTTCGACTGTATGTAATTAACTTTAACACTCGTAATTAATTGTTAACTGATAAACTTCTTAATCAGGGTTATGGGTATCATAAACTACGCGAAATAGAAGTGAAGACATGGTTACGCTTCGATACAAATAACCCACAGCTCCCATCAGAGACACCCAAGGGAAAAAAACGTAAATATGAAATAACTAGACCCTAATGGAAACATCATTAGCGTCAAGCCAAAAGGACAGTTACTTTCCTACACAATGGTCAATTGGCTATACACAAACAAACAATACAAGCGATTCACACACTCAAAAACAACCATAACAAAAATAAACCGCGACAGAAGAACCGCGTAGGATTGTCTTTTCTAAATTTGATAGACGTTATTCCCATTTAATTTCAAAATTCCATGTTGGACTTAAATCTCTTCTGGAACAAGGTCTATCGGAGTCCGAATTATATGGTCATTTTGTGGGAAAGTAACTGTCTTTTTGACTTTCCGCTATTGATGTTGCCATTAGAGTCTAGTTATTTCATGTTATTGTTACTTTGATGGGAGTTATCTATTTAGTATATAAATTCAGAAAATATATACTTCAATGATTTCAGTATACAATTTCGTAAAATCATTCTGATTTGGTACAACATAAATGCTATACATGTACGACAGACTGCACGCATGATAATTAACCAAATCACGGTTGATAACTCTTCAAATGCACGCCAGTGGGTCAGGACGGTTCCGGCGTAAAGGCTTACTTATGTAATGTTGGTTGGCACCAGAGCATCATTCGATAGGTCTTACTGTTGGTTTTGTTTTTCTCCAGCATTTCAGTGGTTTCTTCCTGTGGAGTCATCACCGTTGTTTCATCTCTGTGGTTGTTTAATGTTTGTGTTCTCGGAAATGTTGCATTGATGAGTGCGGACTGAAAAAATTAGGTTGTCTAAATCGCGACGGAAGTAAGGGCGAGGACCGCAGCCATGTAAATCGATTTAAGCCGCCCAGTGAAATTCTTTTTACTGACCGTTCCAATGCGGACCTTCTGTCGCGGTTTGTTTTATTATGGTTTGTCTTTAAGTGTATGTATCGCTTATATATTTTTGTTTTGGGCAACCAGTTGGCCATTTTGTGGGAAAGTAACTGACCCTTTTCCTTTCCACTATTGGCGTTTCCATCAGGGTCAAGTTATTTCAGGTTTGTGTTTCTTTCCCTTTAGTGTCTCTGATGAGAGCTGTGGGAGAGCTGTATCGATTCTTGACCGTTGCCATGTCTTTTATTCTGAATCAAATTAAACCTTGTTCTATTGACCAAGATAACGGCTAACGTTACAGAGTAGATACATTTCAGATGGCTTCTGCCATCTGACCAGGATATACAGTGTTTGTCACTCCCTTTTACGAATTTGAATGAGTATATTATACCAAGTTGTTTGACTGGTTGATAGTCAAAAATTGGTGTGATAAAATAAATTATTCAGCAGGGACTGAAACAGAGCATTTGGTATATTGTCTCTAATGCCACGGTAACAATTCACTATTCCAGCCCCGCCCCACTAGTTGGCCACTGATTTGGGGTGAAATTGGACCGGAGGCCGGCTGGCGTCCCGCCGGATGTTGAGGCGTCGGTGGTGGTCGGGAGGGGCCCGGTGAAATTTTAACTCGCACTTAAAATTCTCACCGAATTCTCACCGACTTCTAGTTCGAATAAAAGTCGAGCAGAGCTCATACCGACGTCGGGACGATGTCGATGGCATTGGCTGGCATCAGGTGGTCGTATAGAGCGGACCTCGACCAATCAGATAATCGGGCAGTAATCGACCGACGCCTGGCGGCGCCCGACAGGTAATCAAGCGGATTCCGTTCGACGAATCATGTTTCGGCTGCCGCCGCTCGATCGCCGACCGGTTTCCTGCCGGCGTCCCACTGATTGACGCTCAACTATATAAGGGCCCGATCTCCGATGCATGCCGGTTTCTAGCAGACCAGTGGGGATAAGAGGCATCTTGTATCGCTTTTCTTCGAAGAAAGTTTACTTCGAAGTCAACAAGTTGAAGGATGTTCACCCATCAACCGAGCTGACCCATTTGTTGTAAAGGCAGGAGAAGATGCATTTTATATACCCCTGGACAACTTGACCATTGCCGGCGGGTGTAAACCCGTCCCTCGCCCGGCGACGGGCCAAGCCAGGCCGGGAACTGGGCGGACACCTGCGGAACATCGACCGATGCGCGGCCGGCTAGAACAATCGCCAGGTATACGGCCGGCGTACGGCCGGTAAACTGCAGTGCACCGGCCGATTTCCGCCCGGCGTATCGCCGATGCTTCCCCTCAAAAATCTGGTAGACACCGCCCGATTCCTGGCGGATGTCCCTCCAATCCCCGCACAGCATACTTTTTGCCAAAGCCGAGCCAGGCACCCGCTTCCGAAGCCTTCACGACTTGGACAGCTCGGCCGACCACCACGTCTAGTATAGCTCGCCCGGGGTACGCCGAATTTGTGACCGAGGCATAAGTGTAGGCTGGGAACTGGGTGGACATCTGCGGAACATCAACCGATGCGCGGCCGGTTAGTAACAATCGCCAGGTATACGGCCGGCGTACGGCCGGTAAACTGCAGTGCACCGGCCGATTTCCGCCAGGCTTATCGCCGATGCTTCCCCGCAAAAAAATCTGGCAGACACCGCCCGATTCCTGGCGGATGTCCCTCCAATCCCCGCACAGCATACGTTTTGCCAAAGCCGAGCCAGACACCCGCTTCCGAAGCCTTCTCGACTTGGACAGCTCAGCCGACCACCACGTCTAGTATAGCTCGCCCGGGGTACGCCGAATTTGTGACCGAGGCATAAGTTTAGGCTGGGACTGTTAACTGGTCCACTGTTTCGTTTAACCCTAAAAATTGCAGTATTTTAAGCAAACAGTGTAGATCCTGATCAAACGTCACAACATTCCACATTGTGTCACTGACCATCCGGATAGCGAAGACTTTGACTAGACTGCGTGGATGTCAAACCCAACAAACATACAATGAAAAACATAAAGAAAGAAAAATTCGGAACAAATTTGCAAGTTCATCAAAACTTTACTTCACTTACAAAACCGCCCCCACCCACCGGGGCTTGTAGAAATAAATGGGCTTCCACGCAGAGCTGAAACCGCCCACACACTAGTACTGGAAAACCGCTTAGAGGATCTAAGCCTGTCCAGGAATCGCGGTGCGAGGTGGACCGTCCATGCTTATAAACCCTATTGGTTTCATTGGGCGACAGGGCTTGAGATGTCATTTCATGTCAATGTCGGGTAAAGTCCCACAAAATTGGAAGCAACGTCTCCAAAATTACCTATACAGTGTTGACGGGGACGTTAAACCTCAAATCAAACAAACAAACAAATTCACTTACAAAAGAAGCGCATTTTTCGAAGTGCATCGCCCAATGATGGCGAGCTATTAAAAAGCATCATTTACTTGTTTTAGTAAGAATTATCCGGTTTCTTGTATTCCTTTTTGATATATTATTTTGGTTTCTGGCTATAACCACTTCAATTAACATTTATCATAATCATGTTTGTATGGAGAAACAAGGATGTAATGAGTTCACAATGCAATGCACTAACACCGACCAAACACCGACCGATTTAGTCTATCTAACATATACGGAGTTGTGAACTTTGATCGCCAGAGCCATTAAACAAGAGGCCACAGGCGGATCAAAGTGGCATAGTCTTACTATTTTCATGGTTTCGAAAGTAAACAACTTCTACAAAAATGGCCTTAATAGTGTTGACGGATACGTTAAGCCTCAATCCAATCAATACCTACTCATTCAGCATACACGTACAGTTCCGCATTACGATAATACACCCGTGCGGCATAGTGCATTTTTTCACATCTCCAAAATGGATAATTTTCTGATGACTATACGTGATATTTTCTTATTTATACTGCAAACATATTTTGTGGGTGCTCGTGTTTTGGAGCAGAAATAAGAAAAATAATATATACCCCCGTAAACCCAAGTTTTCCCTATATAAAATTGGGTTCATAGGGGTGTTCATTTTACGGACTTGTTCACGTGATGGGTACTTTCCGTACACACAAAATACAGGTCCGAGTACTCTACAACTATGTACAGTCTCAAGATGAACCGATTGTACCGGACTTTACTGGATGCTGCTTTATCCAATAAATGCTGATCTAACAAAGGACCTTATGCCTACGTTTGTTGTCATTTCATAGGAAATTTATATAAAAAAGAGCCTCCGTAGAGTTTCATTAATTTCATATGAAATTACCACGAGCCCGGAAGTAGCAGTAGTAATGGCAATGGTGTAGGTGACAGTAGTAGTAGTAGTAGTAGTAGTAGTAGTAGTAGTAATAGTAGTAGTAGTAGTAGTATAGAACGGCAGCGATAGTAAATGTTGTTGTTGTTGTTATTCCAACAGCTGTACATGACCCAGTATACATACCTGCGTATATTGGTGATCTTGTATCGGTATAATAAACAGATGTATCAGTTTAATAATCAGTTGCATAAGTATAATAGTATATTAATATATGTCAATTTTCCGCCTGTTGTACCGAACTTGATACCATTAATCATGGTGATAACAGTCATTTTACCCTCTCGACAGTGGCGAATAATCATAGTCTTTGGGTGCCTCTTAGCGCTTTTTGCTTAGCTAAGCATTGTGTGCATCTTTCAAAGTCACCTTCATTCGAAATTTCTGTATAAGTACATATAAGTGGAACGAGGATATTTATTCACATTACGAAAACACGCCTATACAAATACATTGTAACCATGATCGCCGAAAAAAATGAAAATTTTAACATGAAAAATTGTGATATTTTTCTTATTTCTGCTCAAAATATAGATTGTTGGTAATCGTTAGAACCGCCTCATCGAGGCGGTTCTAACGAGTACCCACAATCTATATTTTAGAGCACAAATAAGAAAAATAAGTTTTCCCTGTAAACCCCAGTTTTACTATGCAAAAGTGGGGTTCAAGGGGGTCAAAATTATACAGGTGTGTTTTCATGATGACGTATGTCAAAATGACCTAATAAGAAATTTCTGCATGCATCAAGGGTGTCTCAATCGACTATCGTTTGAATAGCACTGTGTAATATTGGTCATGTATTAATGATTTAAGTCGCTGTTATTAAATGGATAGCGTTATTTGCCATATAGCAAAAAAAAAATTGCAGGCAGAAGAAATCTGTTTTGGTCTATAAAAAATTCGAATGAGGTTTTAAATAAATTGAAATCCAGACATTTTCGTGCTTCAAGTCTATCTACTTACGATTTTTCCACTCTTTACACTACACTTCCTCATAATCTTATAAAAGAAAAGCTTAATGATTTAATTGAATGGGCTTTTCACAGAGAAGATTCTCTCTATCTTGCATGTAATGTCAGAAATGCATTTTTCACTTCTAAAGAGCATAAGAATTATACACTTTGGTCATGTCAGAAAGTGTGTGATGCCCTCACCTTTCTACTTGACAATATTTATATTAGATTCGGTACTAAGTTATTTAGACAAATTGTGGGTATTCCGATGGGTACGAATTGCGCACCTCTTATAGCTGATCTGTTCTTGTATTGTTATGAAAGAGACTTCACGTTGTCGCTTTCCATTGATAACCAATCTGAAATTATTGAAGCTTTTAGCTCCACTTCTAGATATTTAGATGATTTATTAAATATTGATAATACCTATTTCGATGGTTTGATCAGTCAGATTTACCCCCCAGAACTTCAGTTAAATAAAGCAAATTCTTCTGATACCGAGGCCCCGTTTTTGGATTTACATCTATCTATTGTAGATGGGTTTGTTTCGTGCAAAATTTATGATAAACGCGATGACTTTGATTTTGAGATTGTAAATTTTCCTTTTTTGGATGGTGATGTTCCTCGTGCGCCATCCTATGGCGTTTATATTTCGCAATTAATTCGATTTGCTAGAGTGTGTAGTCATGTAACTGACTTCAACACTCGTAATAAATTATTAACGGCTAAACTGCTTAATCAGGGTTATCGGTACCATAAACTACGCAAAGCCTTTTCAAAATTTTATAGACGCCATTCTGATTTAATATCAAAATTAAATATTGAACGTATATCTCTTCTGCAACAAGGTCTATCGGAACCCGAATTTTATGGTGACTTAGTATATAAATTCAGAAAAATATATAACCGCAATGACTTCAGCACCCAATTTCGCACAATCATTCTTCGATATAAAAAGATTGGGTACAACATTGATGTTATACGACAGACTGCATGCATGGTAGTTAACCCAATCACGGTTGGCAACTTTGCTTCCCGCTTTAATTGCACGCCGGTTTGGTCAGGCCTCAGATTCTATGACGGCTCCAACGTAAAGGCCCATTGAGAATTAGAGAGATCTAATTTTTGCTTATGTTGGTTGGTGCCTGATGCTCTGTCTCTGGTCGGGCCCATCGGAGTCTAACTGTTGGTTTTCTTTTGCTCCAGCATGTCAGTGGTTTCTCACCGTTGTCTCACCTCTGTGGTTCTTTGATTTTTTGTGTTCACGGAGATGTTGCACTGATGAGTTGGGAGGCCTTCATGCGGACTGAACAAATTATTTGTCTAAATCGCGACGGAAGTAAGGGCGAGGATTGTGGCCACGTAAAATCGATTTAAGCCCCCCAGTGGAAATCTTTCCACTGACCGTTCCAAGGCGGTTCTTCTGTGGCGGTTTATTTATGTTGCTGTTTGTTACTTACTGTGTGTATCACTTGTGTCTTTTTATTTTGGATGGCCATATGACCATTTTGTAGGAAAGTAACTGTCCTTATGGCCTTCCTTTGTTTAGGTTTCCATTATGGTCTCGTTGCTTAATGTTTGTGTTTCTTTCCCTTTGGTGTCTTTGATGGGTGGAGTAAGTTAATTGTATCTTTGTTTTACTTCTATTTTGATTGGACAGTGCAAGAGCAATTATTTTCCTTATACCCCGTGAGCCAAAAACACAAAGATTACCCTCTCGCGCTTGCCTTCCGTGAATTGTGATGTCCGCCGTCTTAGATTTACTGCACATGTAAAGAGAAATAGAAGAAAAATAATTCAGTTATACGCCACAAAAAGTTTTCCAGCATCGAAACATTTGTTCGCTTTTATTGATACTAACATGACATAACCGTTTTCGATGAACGTAGTATGTGCAGAAGAGAGCGTTTGATTACCTCATATGTCAAACAAAGTATCC